>JARHVA010001606.1:2570000-2690000 GCA_037957365.1 Torreya grandis | reverse complement strand
TCTCCTCTTCTAATCTACTAGCATACTACACCCTAAAAGACCTCGGCTCTATCACAAGGCTAACTATGGAGTTTGAGCTTTGACTAGAAGAAGGAGATGTGCTTTAAATCAAGTATTTTAGTGTGATTGGACTTTTAAGAATAATTTTTCCTTTTGATATCATTACTTTTTGTTTAAATGATTTGGTCTTTAACTTTTTATTGATTTTTTAGATTTGTCCTCCATACAGATTTGGAATGATAAATCATGAGAGATGTAGTGATACACATGAATGAGTTGTAGGCTAAGGCTAAAATAATCTAAGTAACCAAAGACAAATATTGACTAGGACACTTAGGCTTGACAATGAACTAGCATGTAATCTCAAGTCTCAACCATGTATATGCTTAGTTTGTGAAAAAAAGAAGAAGGGAAAAAAGAGATCCAAAAATAGGATCAGTGTAAGGAGATAATAATGAGTAGTATTGTTTGCTAACTAATCACATGATGAAAGTGAAATAATTATCAAAGGGAATAGGGTTTTTATAACCAATTCATAATGATAAATAATTGTGCAAAATGAAAATAAGAAACCAAACAATCATGAAGAGGAAAGAAAAGAGTTTTGAGAAAAAATTAAGCAAGAGAGAAAAAGTAATGATAAAGAAAGATAGCCATATGTGAAATATAGATGATAATATAAGCAAGATATAGTATAATAAGTAAGATCACCATAAATGATAAGGAAGAATTTGACATAGTGTCAAATGATATAATAGATAGATAAAAATAAGATTGAAGCACACATCCAACACAAATGAAAATAAAAAATCACCATGCATGTACTCATAAATACGGATAAATTTATCCACACACATTATCCAAGACATCAGATAAATCTTTATGAAGTTGGATATGACCTGATGCTAATGTCTCATCAATATTTAATGAATATTGGGTGAATACTTTTTATTAATATCCTCCATAGAAAAAGTAGGAGTGCTCAAAGGATCATACTAATGAGGTAAATTAGTAAATGGATGGTAAATATAATGCATGGGAGCAAGCTCTATGGGAGATGTAGGAATCACTGGTGGATAAGGATCCATGAGTGAGAGAAGTTCCATGGGTGAAGGAATCATAGGTGGATGCATAAAAGGTGTTGAAGGCACCACAAGAGGTGATATAACCATAGGATGTGGAGCCATGGGAGAAGAAGGATGAGCCTTCTTATGGGAACGACCTATGGGAAGAGTGCTATAAGATCCAAGAATGGATATAAGGTGATCCTTAAGATGTTGTTAAAGTATACAACAATGATCAGTATGATGGGTGTCACATAGATTTCATAGACAATATACCTTACCATACTTTGGTAGATATAAAAGAAGTACCTTCAAGGGAGGTATGGCTTTATCTAATGATGGGGAAGAGGGATACATGGTATCAATATACTGTCATAACTTGTGACAATGGGTGGAATAGTGGTTATCTATCTCATAGAATTAACATATATGCTTATGAGTTGTTTTAGTAGAAGCACTCATAGAAGGAGGTAAAATAGTAGTAGAAGAAGCTGAAGAACACTCATTAATGCATTTTTTGGGAAGAGGATCCATCTTGACAATAAAATCAAACCATCACCAAGGGAGGGTGATGATGAGGAAGGAATAAAACTAAGCTCAATGGAAGGATCGATGGAATCGGGAACAAGGGTAGGCTAAATAATAATAGGAGAAAAAATAGGCTTGACTATAGCAAGAATAAGAATAGACTCAACTATAGTGATATCTACTGAGGGAGGAGTAGGATCTTTAGAAGGTCTAGGGAGAGTTGCACTAACCTTAGGGATAAACTAGGTATGAGGATAAGGGTACCTAGAAAAGTGATAAGGCTCGATCATAGCATGCTCTATGAACATAGTCTTACATGGTTCCTAGAAAACTAGAGGTGTTAGTTCCATATGTACCCTATTATAAAGCGTAAAAATACAAAAATTAGGAACTCTACATGAAGGAAAATGATGAGATGCATGAAAAGACTCAAGTATGTTAAGCATGAAATATACTGAGATGGGGGGTGAAGTATATTATATATCTTTTACTTAATCTAATTTCTTTTCTTTAACCACTTAATCACACATTCAAGATATGCAATAAAACAAAAACAATAATATGCACCACACGAGAGAGAGAGAGAGAGAGAGAGAGAGAGAGAGAGAGAGAGAGAGAGAGAGAGAGAGAGAGAGAGAGAGAGAGAGAGAGAGAGAGAGAGACCAAATTTTTACTTGGAAACCCAAAGTGGGAAAAACCATGAAGAACAATCTCAAGTATATGAATGAGCACCAACTCAAATTACAAAGTTCTCAAGAACCAACTTATAGGAGCATCAACCCCTTTGTCAAGCACCAACACAATAGCTATTTGTGAGCACTAGCCCACATGATCACCAACCCCTTGCAAAGATTTGTGAGCACCAACCCATAGGATCACTAACCCCTATTGTGTATAAAACATAACTATCTCTCAATGTTGCTTACTCAATAAATGATATAACTCTACAATAGTTCTTGCTTTTCTCTCTTTGAAAAAAAATACAAACCATGCACTCTCTTGCATATTATAAAAGGCTTCTCAAGCTTTTATTTATAGCTTTCCAAATGACCTTTAGCATTCACCCTTTGTGACCCTTCAATCCTCATGAAAAATGGGTCCAAACTTGCATGACCCTTTATATCCTTACATTTTAAAAGTCATATGGTGACCATTCATAATAAAATGCATCCTTTTTTCTTTTGTCTTTATCTTGGTGATTTTTCATATTCCTCAAAGAATCCCTTCATGGAAAAATGTGCCATACTTTTTTTGTCTTCACATAGTGACTCTTGGAGTTCCCCAAGATGACTCTTCATGAGAAAATGCATCCCATTCCTCTTTTGTTTTTTACCCCATGAATCTTTAACTTCTCCATGGGACCTCTTTTGACTTATATGCAACCAAAAATATATTCATTAATATTAAATAAATATTAACACACATTAGCCAAGTTATGAATATTAAAAACACCATTACATACAATGGGGCCTTTATCACCAATAATGCTAGACCTTTGACATCAATGACAATATTTCCAACGATCTCCCCCTTTGTCATTGATAACAATCTCAAACTAAAACTGCCACATCCTGAAACTTGCACATAGTACCATTTAAAATATATATAGTAACTCCCCTTTACTATAGAAAATTTTACCTATTTCTACACTTATACCTATACCTGTACCTATTTCTATTCTTCTCCTACTTTGACATCAATGGAAAAGTGCCTATCTAGAGCTAACACTTAGCTTCCTCTTAACTGATGCTGAACCTTAATGGGAAGAAGTAAAAGAAATTAATCCCAACTTCTCCCATAGATACTCAAATGTGTCTTTTGGTAGTGCTTTTGTGAAAATATCTACAATCTACTATGTAGTGCTGATATATTCCATCTTAACCTATTGACTTGTAACCCTCTCTCTCAAAAAGTGATATCTAATGGGAATGTGTTTTATTACTTAATGCATCACTAAATTATTTAAAAATATTAATAGCACTTGTGTTGTCACAAAAAATAGAAATATGTTCATCATATTTTACCTTGATATCTTCTAAAGTTTGCTTCATCCAAAGCACTTGATTACAACACAATATCGTTGCAATATATTCTACCTCAACTGTAAAAAATGATACTAAATTCTAATTTTTTCTTAGCCATGATACTAAGCTATCACTAAAGAAGAAAGCTCCTCCACTTGTAATTTTTTTGTCATCCAAGCAACCTACCCAATCTAAATTTGTATAAGCAACTAAAGTGAAATCTCTACCTGTGGGATACCATAATCTAATGTCCCCTTGATATATCTGAGTATTCTCTTCACTAACTAAACATGAATATATTTTAGAGCTAACTGATATCTTGAAATCATACCTACTACATGCATGATGTATGGCATTCATGTTATCAAATATAAAATACTAACAATCATAGATCTATACAAAGATTGATCTGCAACAGGTGAATCTTCATCCTTTCTCAACTTATTTCATGTACACATTAGTGTGCCAACTAGTGCACAATCCTCAAAACCAAATTTCTTTAACATTTCCTTGGCATATTTACTTTGAGATATGAAAATTCCTTTATCCAAGTATAATATTTTCAATCCTAAGAAAAATGACAATTCTCTAAGCATAGACATCTCAAATTATTTTTGCATATTATCAAAAAATTATTTTGTCATCTTTTCAATGTTTCCTCCAAAAATGATGTCATCAACATATACCACAATAATTAATTAATGTTCACCTTTGATTTTGATGTAGATATTACTATCAATAAATCCTCTCTTAAAACCTTGATCCTACAGGTACTTATCAAGTCTTGCATACCCAGCTCTAGGATCTTGTTTCAATCCATACAATGCTTTCTTAAATATGCATACATTGCTACTAATATTTGAGAGAATAAATCCCTTAGGCTGCTCAAGGCATACCTCTTCTTCTAGATTCTCATTTAGAAAGGTAGATTTGACATCCATCTGAAACACTTTGAAAATTTTAAACACTGTATATACAAGAAACATTCTAATAGCCTCTAGCCTTGCCACTGGTGCAAAAATTTCTTCAAAATCTATTCCCTCAATTTGAGAATATCCTTTACAAACTAATCTTACTTTATTCCCGGTCCCTTCTCCATTTTAATTTAACTTATTTTTATAAACCCATTTTATTCCTATCACATTGTGATCTTTTGGTCTAGGCACTAGTTGCCAAGTACTTATCTTTTCTATCTAATTTAATTCTTCATCCATAGCGTTAACCCAATTTTTATCATGTCTAGCTTCTAAAAATGTTCTAGGCTAAAGTTTGGATAACAAAGAGAATTTAACTTGCTCATATTCACTTTCCATCATTCTTCTAGTGTGAATTCTTTCATTAATGTCCCTGATGATGTCACTTTCATTATTATTTCTCTAAATATATTTGGATGGAGTTTTGGTGTCCTTTTTCTCCTTCTTCTCAACTTCATCTGATTATTCAAAATCTTCCTCTTCAATGATTTCAAGAATTTCTACTTGATCATTGATTCTTTGTGTTCCATCTTCTTCTAGCCTCTTGGACTTTTAACAATTTTTTTGGTTATTTTGTTATAAAATTTATAAGATTTAATTTTACAAGAATAACCAAGAAATATACCTTCATTTTCTCTGGATTCAAACATCCCATGTTTTTTGTCAGTTCTCTTTATGAAGCATCTACTACCAAAAACTCTAAAATAATCAACTGTTGCTAGTTTATCTTGACATAGCTCATAAGGAGTCTTGTCACTATTGACTCTCAATAATTCTCTATTCTAAATATGAACTACTATAGAAAATTCCTCTATCCAATATTTATCTAGTACCTTGGATTCATTTAGGATTATCCTCCATCTCCTGAACTATTCTATTTCTCTACTCAACAACTCCATTTTGCTATGGAGTTCTGGCTACTGAATAATGTTTTTTTATTCCATGGTCTTCATAAAACTCAATAAATTGATCTGACATGAATTATCCTCATAAATCTGATCTTAGACATTTAATCTTCAAACAATTTTCATTCTCAACTAATGCTTTGAATGCTTTGAAATGTCTGAAAGCTTCTCATTTTTTCTTTAAAAACATTACCTAGATCATACATGAAAAATCATCAACAAGCAACATGAAATATTTCTCACCTTGATTACTTTGAGTTCTCATAGGTCCACATAGATCAATGTGAAAAATCTCTAACATCTAAGTGGTTTAATACTCTTTTGTTTTGAACCACCTTCTAGCTTGATTCCCATACTGAAAAGGTTCACAAATCATGTTAGATGGATTTGTAATCTTTGGAAGATTTATGACTACTTGCTTCTTATTGATATTGACAAGATTGTCAAAATTTATGTGTCCCATCTCTTGTGCCATAGCCAACTTTCTTCAATCTAACTCAAACAACATCTTTGACCTTTGATGTCTAATAACATATACAAATTATTGCATGTTCTTTGAGCATCTATAATCAACACATTTGAATCTTTTCTCATAATTTCACAACCTTCTGCATAAAAATTTAGTTTGTTCCCCTAATCACACATTTGGTTTACACTCAAAATATTATGCTTAAAACCAACATACAAAACATTTTCAATTTTAGTTCTATCATTATCCAAACTTAGTGTACCTTTTCTAGTATTTTTGGTAGTATTATTATCTCCAAGTTTCACTATGCCACCGTTGATCTTCTTCAAGGATATGAACTTGATTTCATCTCTTGTCATATGACTCAAACATCCACTATCAATAAACCATGTCTTTTCTTCATTTCTTGCATTCAAACCTATCTGTACCAACATAGATTTTTCAAGCTGTTTCTTATACCATGAACCTATCTTAACTTTATTCTTGATGAATGGACACTTAAAACTCTGGTCCTTCTTGATTGACTTGAACATGCTTATACACATGTGTCTAAAGTTGTTTCACTTGTAACATATTATGGCCTCTTCATTAAAGCTTGATAGAGGAATAAAAGAGTTGTGGATTCTGCTTGACTCTACATGACTTTCTTTCTCCTTATTTCTGAAATTGTTATCTCTTTTTGACATTCTATTTTCTTATGACCATATCCATTATAATAAAAATAGTAACCATAAAAATAGGATATGTTTGTGTATCTTTGACCTAATTACATTTTGTAGCTCTATACCCTCTAGCCTTCTTTGTTTGAGATGTCCTCTGTATTCTTAACTTCTTCCCTTTTTATTTTCTCTTTTGTAAGAGCTTCAGCATGACTCTTCCCTTTTTCCTTGTCTATGAAAGTAGTGGCCTCCCCTTTATATTTTTCAAATCCAATACCTATCTTATCTGGCATTAATTTTTGATTTTCTAATATCTTATTCAACATATTAGTGTTATTATCAAATTTTAAAGCATTGGCTACTATATCATTGATTGATTTATTTATTTTCACAAGATCTAATTTTAAAGAAGAAATTTCAATAACATACCTTTCACATTATTTACTTACTATTTTTAAATACGTCATTAGATCTTCTTCATTCTTCTTAGCTTATTCAAAGTGTGTTTGTAGATCTTCAATTATTCCCTTTGACTCCTTTTCATTTTTCTCAATCTAGAGCTTTAATCTTCAATTCTTCTTTTCAAGAGATTTTAACTCTTATAAGGAACAAATGAGTTCTCCTTCCAAATTTACTTCAACTTCATCATGTTCTTCTTCTTGAACAATTATTCTTTTTCTTGCAGAGGCATATTCATGTATGGCCATGAATAGAAACTCTTCTTCTTTTGAATCATTTACTCCACTATCTTCGGCTAAGCTACGATCTTTAGAATACAAAATATTCTTCTCAAATCCCTTCTTAAATTTTCCTTTGAAATTCTTCTTGTATGTATACTTTCCTTCTTTATTTTCACCATTACCCTTATCTGGGCACTTAGCTATAAAATTTCTAATCTTTCCATACTTAAAACATTTAAAAGGTAATTTTCCTTGATATTTACCTGTGCCATTTTTCAACTTGAGAATGAATAGAGCTCCATTGTCATCTTCATCATCACTAGAACTATCACTTGATTCTTGAATCTTAGCTTTCTCTTTCTTTGATGTCTTGAAAGCAACTTCTCTTTTTGAGGGTTTCTCTTATTTGTTCTGCATCTCATATGTCATAAGAATACTATGTAGCTCATCCATCTTTAGCTTAGCTAAATTCATTATCTCTTCAATTGTTGAAACTTTTGCATCATATCTCAATGGTATAGATCTCAAAACTTTTTGAACCACAATTGATTCTTTTAACTTTTATCTAAGAACTTGAATGTGATTAACTATTTGATCAACCCACAAAAGATAACTTGCTGTATTTCCTTCCTCTTCCATATTCAAACTCTCAAAATATCTTTTGAAATTCTAAAGCTTAGCTTGCTAAACATTTCCATCACCTTTGTAAATATTCTCAATTTTTACTCAAGTTTCATGAGTAGATTTACATTGCATAACTTTAACAAATTCTAATTCACATAAACCACATAAAATAGCGTTTAAAGCTTACCATTATTTTCACTTGCCTTATTTTTTGTTGAAGTAGTTACAAGTGTGTTTAGGTCTTCATATTCCTCCACCACTACTTGCTAAATGTTGAATCCAAGGGCCATCAAATAAGTCTTCATCTTTATGCTCCAAAAAACATAATTTGTCCCATCAAACAAAGGTGCCTTATTTTTATAAAAACCTTCATGTGATCCAGCCATCATGCTTTCCTGATCTACCTTCAAGCTGTAAAAATTTTTCAAAAAGAACCTACTTTGATACCAATTATTAAGCACAAAATATACTGAGAGGGGTTGTGAATCAATATATTATATATCTTTTACTTAATTTGATTTCTTTTCTTTAACCAATTAATCACATATTCAAGATATGTAATAAAACTAAAATAATAATATGTACCATACAAGAGAGAGAGAGACACCATATTTTTACATGGAAACCCAAAGTGGGAAAAACCATGAAGAACAATCTCAAGTATATGAATGAGCACCAACTCAAATTACAAAGTTTACAAGCACTAACTTGTAGGAGCACCAACCCCTTTGCTAAGCACCAGCATAACAACTATTTGTGAGCACCAACCCACAGGATCACCAACCCCTTGAAAACATTTGTGAGCACCAACCCATAGGAGCACCAACCCCTCTTTTGTATAAAAAATAACTATCTCTCAATTTTGCTTGCTCAACAAATGATAAAACTCTACAATATCTCCTAATTTTCTCTCTTTGAAAACAAATACAAACCATGCACTCTATTAAATATTACAAATGGCTTCTCAAGCCTTTATTTATAGCTTTCCAAATGACCTTTGGAATTCATCCTTTGTGACCCTTCAATCCTCATGGAAAATGGTGCCAAACTTGCATGACCCTTCATATCCTTGCATTTAAAAAGTCATATGGTGACCTTTCATAAGAAAATGCATCCTTTCCTCTTTTGTCTTTATCTTGGTGACTTTTCATATTCCTCAAAGTGTACCTTCATGGAAAAATGTGCCATAACCTCTTTTGTCTTCACATGGTGACTCTTGGAATCCCTCAAGATGACTCTTCATGAGATAATGCATCCCATTCCTCTTTTGTCTTTTACCTCATGACTCTTTGACTTCTCCATGGGCCCCTTGTGACTTATATGCAATAAAAAATATATTTAGTAATATTAAATAAATATTAGCACACATTATCCAAGATATGAATATTAAAAACACCATTAAATGTAATGGGGCCTTTATCACCAATAATGTTATACCTTTGACATCAATGACAATATTTCCATCAAAGTAAATAAGAATTATAATGGATAATCTCAACATCACATGCCTGCACAAGACCACCTAATAACGGATCATCTAAGGAATATCCATCATCATAATCCAAGGTGTGAAGATCAATGATAAAGGTGGGGATAACCTTGTCATCTGATGAAGTATGGTGAATAGAATGACTAGTCTTGGTCAAGACTATGTGAATGTCATCATAAGGAGGCTTGTGAGAGTGAGGCTATAAGGAATTAGGAAGCTATGAGATGGGATGAGGTGAGAGATTTGAAGTTTTGATCTTTAAATTAATCTCGTCAGGCTCATTATCATCAGATTCAAAGAGGTTGGGAGGAATGTTACTAATGAGCTCAAGATGCCCACTATAACCTTGGTTTGAGCTGATAGGAAAGTTGAGATGTTGTGACTCAGGGAATGGAATGTTAGGCAAAGGCTCAAGAATATAAATCTTGAAGACACCATGATCTTAGAATTTTTTAAAATTTGAAGGTTTAGTGTCACCTTGAATCCTATAAATGGCACCATTATGAGGGAATTTAATGCATTGGTAGGTGGAAGAAGTAATAGCTCTCATGTGGTGAGTCCATGGCCTACTAATCAAGATGTTATAATAAAGGGGAAGTTAAAAATCTTCACCTTCACATGGATGGTGATAGGTGGGATGGTAGTGAGAAGCCACATGCAACCTAGAGGAAGTGTTTGCCTTATATCGTATCCTTGGTAGGTGTTGCATGTATAATTGAGATTGCATTCAAAATATTCAAGAGTCTTAATGAAATTAAGACAAGTGACACAAATTTTAGAACCCTCATCATTTAATGTATTCTTGACTTGGATATCACCTATTTTTATGCTAATGAATAAGGGAAGATCATCTGCATAAAGCAAAATATCATCAAGAATCATAAAATATATGGGAAATTTTAAGTAAAGAGAAGTGTCTATAGCTTCATCAACATTGATAGACATCTCTTCACATTGTTTTAATATAATATATTTAGAACTAGATAATACTACCTCCTATCCTGATAGGGGAAGACGAGGGACATTCATCTCAAATAATAGTTGCATAAGATGCTTTCTATGATGGAGAAAAGTCCTCTTAAGCTCAAGGAATAAAATTTGGGATGAGAGATTAGTGAATTTTTCTATGGGATCCCACTCATCATATCCCATAAGAAGGTTATTAGAAAGAGGTGCATAATGGTTAAGGAGGTCCTCAGAAGGAGGAGCTAAAGTACATTAAAACTTTTGTTGATAAGAAGAAGGTTTGGGACAAGTCTGTAAATCATGTTGAGATGATAAAGTAGTTGGTTCAAATTGGTTTGGATAATTGGAATAAAAAGTGTTAATAGAAGTTTGATTATAATTAGTGTTAGAAGATGATGGAATAATGGTAGAAATAGAATGGTAAGTGTTATCCAAGGGGGAATCATAAATTAGATCATCAAAATTAATAACGTAATCTTGCACCAACTCATTTAAATGAGTTAGAGAAGAGTTTTAGATAACACAATATGTTCTATATGAAGGAGAAGTGTAGATAGGTTGTGAATCAATGAAATCCACCACCCTTAACATATTAGTCATGATAACCACATTCTCTTCAGAAGTGGGTTCAACAAGTCTTTCTACACTATTGATGGAAGGGGTGGGCTTATCTTGGTTATCTTGAATCATTTGATGAATAGGGAAAAGATCTTTATAGATAGTTAAATGAATATTTGCTTGATTCAAGGCTTGAGTTTTGTCATGTGATTTATAATCCTTGAAATCAATCTCATAAGATTATTGACACTTGTGAATGATGGATTCATGACAAAAATTATATCCAAGAAGAAAATCCAAAGCTAAATTATGAAGTTATCTACAGGTTTCATGATAATGACCCCAACTAGCATGAAACCAACAAAACTTATTAGGATCATACCAAGATTTCATAGGATGAGTAGGGTCAAGTTATCATGTAAGAGGCCTATATAGACACTTAATCAATTCAGTTGAGGATAGAGGTTTGTGAATGTTGATGTTATTTAGTGAAGAGAAATGAGGATTAGTATATTACTGAGAAGGGGGAGCTAGTTTTGAAGATTGGTTAGGAATGATAGCCTGAACATTGTGACTGGTGTCATAAGAATCTATAACACCATCATTGGTAATATTGTGATTTTTATTCTCTATTAAGAGAGAAGGACCCATAAAAGGTTGGGATGGGTTAAATTGACACATAAGGAAATCTTGTCATTTAGCTTAGTCAATAGCCTCCTCCAAGGTATGTGTAGAGAGAGTATGAACTCTATATTGTAATTTAAGAAAGAGGGCATTGGTAAAGAGAGGGAAAATATTTCCATCAGCCATGTTATATTCACATCTATTTGAAAATTTCTTCCATATTTTAGTAAAGGCTTGATCATTTCCATTTTCATTTTTTTTTCAATTTTTGAAATGGGCCAAAGTGTATTTAGGAATATCGCTAGTTTAGAACTCTTGTAATCCTCCAAACTAGTAATAGAATGTGGTGTAAGTTGATTATACTAATCCAAGGCATCACTTATGATATTTTTGGAAAGGATCTTGGTATTATCAAAGGTTTTTAATTTGACCTAATCCTTATAAATATTTCCAAGTGTATTAAGATGAAGGGTGGGATCGGTTGATCCATTATAAGAAATTGTAAGACTTATACCTCCTATGTCAATGTTAACATATCAAGTAGTGAGAGGTGTATTTTGTATATGCTTGATGGTTTTCTTGATTAAATGATGTTGAATAATAATATTTCTTTGAGAATATCAAAAAGGAGGGGAAATTTTTTGTTATGCATACTGCAAGCTATTGGTTGCATATGAGATTGAAGGTGCAAAAGGTGGTTTTGCATTCTCATCATTTGATTTATATTATGATCTTGAAATGTACAAATTTGATTAAGAGTTTTCAATAAAATTTGATGTGTTTGATTATAATTATTATAAGTATTAAGTTTGGAATTAGTGTTAGTATTTCTAGCTTAGGTACCGCTATTAGTGTAGATAGGAATTTGACAAGAATTATGAGAATGAGATGCACTAGTGGCAAAATTTGCTTGTATAGAAAAATATGGAGTAGTGAATGTTTGATATGAAGACGTATTAAAATCATGATTTCCTTAGGTAAAAAATGAAGCACTAGTATATGGATTAAGGATAGTGGATCTTAAGAGAGACTCACTAGATGTAGAACCTGCCATGTTAATGGAGATACTAGGAATGGAGGTGAAAGAAGTTAGAGAATAAGAAGTCAAGGTATGAGAAGGGGTAATAATTAAAATAAGAGTATAAGAATTAAATAAAGTGGTACCCCCAAATCCAATTGAGAAAGTATGAGCAATTCAATGAGTCTCTTCAAATTGACCACTAATCATAAGATTGTAAATGGTAAAAATATCCTTTCCTCAATGTTGAGTAAATTTAGAGATAAAGACGAGAATTTCAAGAGTATACTATAACTCAAGTTGATATTATAATGATAAAATGAGATTATGTTTTGAAGAGGTATTAGGAGGGGTCCCATACTTGATTATGTGAGTGGCAATATGAACATTACTATCATCCAAGAGAGGAGTCCTACTCTATCTATGGGAGACCCTATGAGGATTGGTAAGATTCATCATTTTTTTTACTACAACTTATTGTCACTATCAAATAGAAATTTTATGATGAAGTTAAAGGAAGGGAGATGAGAGACCAAGAACCAAGAAGTGATTGAAATAATATATGGTCGATTGGGTCAACCTAGCACAAATATAGGGACTATAAAACTATACAGGGTCGATTGGGTCAATCCAATATAGTATATAAAGACTAGTTAAAGAGAGGTAAAAGGGGTTGAAACTAGTATAGGGTTGATTGGGTCAATCTTGTATAGTGTACAAGGGCTAGAAAAGGTGTAGGGTCGATGGGGTTGACCCAGTACAACAAAAAAGAAAGAAAATAAAGTTTGATAACAAGTTGTGAGTTAAAACAAGAAAAAATTTGCAACTAATATAGGAAAGAAAGAGTTGAAAGGAAATAAATAATAAATTGGATCAACACTAGAAAATCCAATTGAGGCACATAAATCAAAATGTTGCACTAACACTGGCTATAAAATTTTATTACATTATTAAGAAACAATTTTAAATGTGATGGGAAGTTGGTTGTAAAGCAAGGAACTAGATATCAATCTAAAGATGGTTTCAAGTAGTTTGGGCTAAAAGGGACTATAGTGTCAATGATATAAGCTTTGTATTAGGGCATAACCCCTAACTTCACACACTATAGTAATAAGGTTGTCAAGTGCTTAGCCAAAATATACCATTAACCTTACTTTATACTTGACCAGAGTATCAAGTTAGCTTTCCCCTTGGTGATGAAATCCAAGTAGGTTGGCCTTGGGTAGAAAAATGTTAAAATGACTGTTTATATTTTTTTATTTGGCCATGTGTTCATAAAATATAAATATTTAAACTAAATGGTTAATTAAAAAACCCCTAATTATCCTATGTGAATTATTCTAAGCATGCAAGCAACAAGAAAAGAAAGGTGTGAACTAATTACTAGCATATAGAGATTAATTCCAATTTGAAACAAGGTATAGTCTTGACACTTCATACAAAAAATATATAATAGGGTCAATAGGGTTGAACCTATACTTTGGAAGTAAGGTCTAAAAATTTACAGGGTTAGCCAAGGTTGACCTAGTTATTTTAGATAATACACAAAACACATAACTGGGTCAACAGGGTCGATCCAATTGACTGTACAGGGGAATTTTTGAATACTAAAAATTATGAAAGGAAAGACATAAAAGAAAGAGAAAGATAAATATAAAGGAACCTTGGTATATCAGAGATGCAAAGTAAGAAGATTACTAATTAAAAACCATGAAGAATGTTAATAAACCCTGCTAACTAGGTCGACTGGGTTGATCAAGCTATGCAAAGACATGTTGTAGAAGCCTAAAAAAGTACAAGGTTGACCATGATTGACCTTTTATGTTTTATAGATGCTTGAAAGTGTAAATGGTCAACTAGGTAGACCTAGTAGCCTAAACTAGAAGTTTAGAAACATGTACTAGGTCATCTAAGTTAATCTAGTTGCATGTTTCTAAAAACTTGTACACAAAGATTATAACTAGGTCAATAGAATCAATCTATTATTACAAATATATGATAAAAATAATTCTAAAAAGAATGAAATAAAGTGAAATAAATATTTCAAGGGTTAGTTTCATGTCAAGTTCACCAGAACGTATGCAATCAGAAATACATCATGTCTATAAATCAATCATGCCTTAGAGAAGATAGAGCATACCTACAATTTTGATTGGGAATACATTTGTTAAGAGGGATCATGACCAATATGGGGATCTGTTAGACCTACTTATGGTATCACTTGTCATAATACACCATGTGATGTAGGGTTCCAAAGCCTACAATCTAACACAATCATGCAATAACCCTAAAAGAGTCCTGAGGTTTGATATTCACTTATTCTATCCAAAAAAAAAGTAAATATACTCTAGTGCACACCAAATCTTGTGACATAAAGTGGGGTTTAACAATAAAACAAACAACCAAAATAAACATGTATAGAAGACATATACTTACATCAATGTATATGGAATCCTAATGCATGGAAAGAAAATCACAACTACATTATCTATCTACTCTTACAAAGAAGAAATAAAGTTAGGAATACTTACCTTTGAAGATGAACCCATCAATCCTCCATCTTTCCCTTGGCTAAGGTGCTTCTTAAGAGATTGTTTTGGTATGTAAGTATAACAAATAAAAATCAGCTCTAGGGTACATAAACTATCTATGCATCTAAAAGACTTCTCCATAAGAAAAGACCTATATCTCTAAAAGAAGTATGAAACCCTAAGATTTATTCATCAAGTATAATGGTCAATAAGCATATGTTCATTTGTAATTATTATTCTTCACTTATCTATTTTACAAATTATTGGAAATGAACTTGTATATAGAGGTAGATCTTGCCCTAAATCCTCTTAGAAATGTCAGTTGTATAGCTTCAACCATGGTCGACCCTGAATGTTTTCAAGAATAATTCACTAGGTCTAAGCTAGGTTGGTCAAAAGGCTAAAAAACCCAAAAATTGAAAGATTCCCCTAAACTATATAGGGTCAGCCATGGTCGACCTAGTTAAATTGACAATTAGAAAGGGAATTAAGGCAAGAAAAGGAGGATGGAAAGAGGAAAATGATTGGAATAGATAGGATTGAGAAGAATACGCTTAGGGTTAATGATTTTAGGAGATGAGTGTGTATATGGAAAGTGGAAAAAGAGAAAAATCTTATGAAGCACCAATGGTTTTCCCACCCCTTTCCCAGTGTAGCCCTTAAGGCATGCACTCAGAGAGATTGAGACTTGATAGGTTATTACAAGATAAAAAGTGTCAATAATCAATGAAATTTTGAAAATATTATGTGTATAAATATAACCTATACTTAATAGAATAAATATCCAAATTTATCTATGAAATGAAGCTTACCCAAATGGAAATAACATAATATTCAAAACATAAATGACTTGTGGAGAGATTTTAGCATTATAAGTCTACAAAATTAAATATTAATAAATGATGTTCTATGCCCTCTTATTTATAGATTTTGTAAATGGTCTAATATCAACCATGACCATCCATCTCAATATTAAGATGTGTGGCCATGGATTAATCTAAAATTTGGAATTATATCCACAAATGGCCTCATAATTATTTGGGAAGAAGGGGCAATAATTAGGCATGGGTGACACATAATATAGATATTTTATGCTTTTATCGCTTATGGATGCCACCCTACAAATGATTTCATTAGGTGATTAATATATTGGGAATCAATTTACAATATAGAATAGTCAATAGCCTCCATATAAAATCCACTTAAGCTCTTGATTTGAATTAATTAGCTTTAAATAAGATTAATAAATATTTATGTAATTCTTTAGAAATTGGCCCTAAATTAATCAAAATGGTCAAAAAGTCATATTAATTGGTCTTAATTTGACTCAAGAATAATTGGAAGGTGATGTTAGATGTATTAGAACCATATTCCCATTTAGGATGTTGCCAACACAAAATAACAAAGGTACGTGACGTGTCTTAACAAATTAGAAGAAAAGAGTGATCCTGAGCACAAAAAGGTGAAATAATTATTTTGACTCAAAATGAATTGATCAAAGTTAATAATTAGATAAAATTCATTTCCCCATTTAGGGATACATTGGCCTAAATCAGTACTTGTTTACGACAATCTCAAACCATTTATAATGTTTTTAGTGATTTTGACCTAAATTGGGCATTTGAGTGAAATTTGAGTAAGATTGACAATTTCAACACAAATGGTGCTAGGAATTGGATGTATATAATTAAAATGTACTTATTTTCGACCTCTACAAATTTTGAGCCTATACCTAATTTCTTACTCTTGGACACTAATGTCTAGGATAGACACCTGTGTTGATGTAAGTGTTCTACTCCAATGCAAGTGTCCATTACCCTAAAATTCATCTAATTTATAAATGAAACATATAATGATGGTCATTCTAGGTGATTTAATTATCTAAAGGGATTGATATAAATACAATATCAACCCTCATTCTTTTCTCACCTAACACATACCAAGATAACTTATTAAAAGCATTTTATCAAGAATTCAGTTTAGAACAACTTCTTTATTTTATCCTATTTCCATGTCAATCAGAGGGATAACACATATAAAGTCCTAGAGAACTAAATGATCATCTTAAGAGATATATTTTATAGGTTAAAATATAGGTCATTATTGTACTTGATTTCCACATATTACATGATTCACACACAAGCCAACACAAAAGGGAGAACACCATTAGTTTGAGGCCCTCTTCAAAGTATTATCCATGTAGGTAGTTCTCACTAATATAGGGGTATTTGGGGTCAACTCAATATCATGTGCCAACTAATCCATGTTTTTCAAGGTCACCATGAAGATGAATAACTAGGGTTTTTACATTTTAAGAGGAGCAATAATCCATAACCCATATCTGAATGCACCAAAGTGAAGATGAAGATACATATAAAATCATCTAGGTGGTTACATATTCTTATAATAGGTATTCTTACATGACACCTATATTTAATCCAAATATTAGCGTTGATGCAACCATCCTAGGCTAGTACTATTATCCATAGATATAGAGGTCAAATTTTTAAAATTAGGTGGTTGTTCCATAATCATCTTCTACTCTACTTTTTAACTATTTCAAATCTAGAACTATGTTAGAATCAAAACCAAATAAATACATTATTTTTATCATTTCCATACATAGCTTATTTTTACTTTCTATATTTATCCTATTGTCAATTTTATAAATTTAACATATGTTATATTTGAGTTTAGCACCCAATTGGTCTGTTGTAGATCTGATTATCACATTTATGCATTGTAATTTATATATACCCCTTTAAATGTAATATAATGCTAAAATAAAGTACTTTTACATTCATTTTATGGTTAAACATTTGGTCAACCTAATATTTGAACATCAAACCCTGGGAAAATTAGGGTTTTTTAATTTTTGTATTATTAAGCCCTAATTGTTATAAATTATGTGAAACATAGATGCATTTATAACCTTATTTAGGTTTTAATGTCATAGTTTATATGGTTTTAAAAGTTGGTTTTCTTGAAAAATATATTAAGAATTTTTTTTCTAATAATGAGAGGGTTTTAAAGTGTAAACAAAACTTGATCTTTCTCTAAAATTCCTTTTGTAAGACACTAGAGCTAGTGCCTCTTCCACCTAACATCATATGTGGTGGTCTGATAAATTAGGTAGAATTTTTCCTAAAATTTCATTTTTAAAACTTTTAAAGCACTCCACTATCTATAAATATATAATATATGAGGCCTTATATGATACCCAAGTACCAAGTGATATAACATCCACTTATTGCATACATATTACGTAAATTCTAACATACAATGCAAATATTGTTATCTTTAGTTGTAAAGATGTGAATTCAAAGAACTCTATTTATCAAGACTTGCCTCCATCAACCCAAACTCCAAATTTTAATCAAGAAAACCAATATGAGCATATTCCATCAATTTCAAAGACATAATGATGTTATTTCACTTTTAGACCATTTAGAAAAGTCACCACCTTGTCAGATTATTCTCATAAGAAAATTATAAATGATAACCTTATTGTGGAATATAGAGTCACCACATGTGGACCTTATATTAATTTCCATAAACTATACCAAACATAATATATCATTTTGAAAAAAATATCCACCATCCCAACCTCTTGTAAATGATTGTTTTTTACCATCATTTAGGTGTGTGTTTATAATAACATGATAAAATGAGTTCTTATGGAAAATATTTAAAGGCTTAACATTTGAAACATATCCTTTCTCTCTTTAATTAGCATTAGACTTTTAGATATAGAAGCATCTGATGTGATCATCAAGGTATTGGATAATATTTCATGATAAATAATGGGAAAAATAACATTGAATATAACATTAGGTCCATGTACATTATCCACCTTGTGCCAAGTTATGCCAAATGATTTAAATTATAAAATTATCTTAGGACAACCTTGGATACATGATATGTATTAGGTTTCCCCTAATTTGCACACTCACTTAAAATTTAGTTATTAAGGATTCATTTACATATGTCCAACAGATCCTAATCCCTTCAATCATTATGCAATGATCCAATAAATGGGTAATCCTACACTAAAATCATATGAACGTGAGAACAAAATTGATTCACTAGTATAAAAACATAACCAAACTATTCTATTTAAATTACCAAAGATACATGTCTCCTATTTACCTGAGTCTGCAACTTCATTACTCCTATGGATAAATGAGTGTATGCTTATATCTCTTCCTCATCCTATAGATTTTTATATAAGTATACCTCTACCCAAATCATATGATGTGAATGGTTATTGTGACTATAATTAGGGACTAGGGAATTCTATGAAAGTATGATTTATATTAAAGCACAAGATACAAAATATTATTGATGACCAAATTTTTATATTTAATGATCCTCAAAAGGAATCAGGTTCATAACCTGGTGATCAACAAAGACAAAAAAAACTTACTAATCATATGCATGATCATTCAAACAATATTTCAACTTTAAAATAGGCACACACTACACACCATGAGAATTAGAATATATAAATTAAACAACATCTAAACAAATAGGATTTTAAAATAACCTTATTCATGGGTGGTGATTATTTTTGGCATAACCATATTGATCATACACAAATAAAAACTACTTTTCATATAAATCATTTTAAGTAGCTTGGTTTTGTTCTAAAAGACTTAAAAAGGATAATAGATTGTAAATAATCCTTGGGAAACATAATAATACCAATATATTTTGGTCTTAAAGTAATTAAAACATGATTTTGGGTTATACCTATCACATTTTCATATGCATTTACACTAGGAACTCTTTGGTTATACCAAATGGAAGAAAAAAATGACCAAAACTAACAAGTTATTTCTTTTTCCATAAAGCCAAATTAATACACATTCTAAATGATAACATTACTTCTTCTAATACACATTCAAAATGTGAGGATGAACATGTTATGTACCTTTTCAACTTATCCAATCATGATGCACATAATGTAAAATATCCAACTTAAGGTTGTCAGGAACTAAGTGGGGAGATACCTATGACCATCCATTCAATGATATTATTGAGTAGTCTCTTAAAATATTTCAAAAAATACCAAAAAAATAAAAAAACTTTTATAATATAAAAATAGTTTTGGCACCTACATGTTTTATTGGATCATTGGCATCTATGTGTTAGTTCCATGTTGATGGATGGCAAATTTAGTTATTTATACATACACATGTGTGGCATTATCCTACTTGAGTGTCATATAAGCATACAAAAATACATGGTTTATTCCTATGTCAAATTTTGGTCCTTCCCTCTACTCATGTGATGTGGACATTAGGGACATCTGCTTCTTTGATCTTGATACACATAGGTTATATGGTTCGATGATCACATTTTATTATCATGTTTGAAATTACATATGTACTTACACATGCCTTTATCTATGATTATATCTTATATAAGGTACTTGATATTTTATGCCTTAACATTTTTTTCTAACACATCTAATTCATGGGATACTATGACATGTTTATAATGACTTGTTATGCTTTACTTTATGCATTTCTTTGAGTGTCTTATCTTGTTACTGTATTCGTTGTTCAAGAATTTGAATATCATTCTTTGTTTGTGGCTTCCATGCCTATGTATGATTTCTTGGACATTTTAATATGTCATTGTTTATTGTATGGACATTTGAATATCCCACTATTACTTCTATGGACATTTAAATAAGTCATTTCCCTTTGATTGTGTGGTATTTGAACATGCCCCTTGTTTGTTGTCTCCTTGGACCATTACCTTTTTAATTAATTTTGAGTGTTATTATGTTTGTGCTTGTTTTCTTATTGATATTTTACTATTACTATCTATATATTTCCATGATATTTATCATGAAAATTATACCTTTATGTGATCACATTGGTTCTATGCACTTTAGTGTTATACCTACCTAGACATGTTCCTTTTATATGCTACATGGTTCCATTCACAGGGTATATAATTTTCTTATCCTTTTGAGGTGAGGTAACTACCAGTTCCTATATTTTAATCACCTCAAAAGGGGGGCATATCAATGGGGCATGTCATATATGTATGTTCTCTACACTTGGCATAGTTTTAAGATTCAGTGGGGGCATGATTTGGAAGTATGTTCTCCACACTTATTAAGTATTTAACATCTCTTGATTATAGGGGAAATGTTTTGGGAAACATGTTATCCACATTGGTACTTATATCAATTTTCATGTGTCTCCATATATACTGGAGGCATGTTTTGGAAGCATGTTCTCCACACTTACACAAATTTTTTATTGACCAAAGCACATAGTTATATGATTCAGATTCATAGTTGTGGTAGGACAATATATATTGGTATCATTATTATACATAGTTTTAACATGAGACATATCTAATGTGTTAGAGGTATAATCACTAAGAGGGGGGTGAACCAGTGAGACCAAATATTTAAATTTCAATTACAGTCCTTTCAAACTATTAAATAATATGCATATGTCAACTTGATCAAGAAAAATTAACAAGAGAGCTCATTCATTCAATACATAGATGATATCAAATACATAACACATATTTCTTGTGGGAAACCCTCATGGGGAATAAAACCCAATATCAATCTTGAAACACATAGAGTACTTGTCCTATAATAAATTACAAACAAGAGACTAATAAAATAATTTAGACCAACAAGCCTTGATCATATCCTCCTAACCAAAGGCCTTTAGTGAAACACTTATTTCACAAGGAGCAACTACCCTTAAGGAAGATCAAATAATTTAGACCCTCCTTTTAAAAAAATACCTCCACATTTGAAATTATGTATTCTACGCCTGATGATAGACCTCTGATAACACCTCACATTTCACTTCTTCTCACACTCATAATTCATCCAAATCCACCTTTTAGATCACTCCACACTTATCTACTCATACACCATCAACAAAACTACAAGAGAAAAATTATGACATCATAAATATGACCTACAAGTCATACACACCATCATCAACTTGATCTTCCCTTCAACTCATTCACTGGGCACACACAACCTTCATATTTCCTTCACTCACCTTACACACTCTCTCAATATAGCCTCTTGAGCATACTTACTCATTCTTCCTCTTCTATGATTATTAGGTCCAATGACCTATGTGATCATCTTCATCACCTTTCTTAGAAATTCATGTCTAATATTATTCATTCTCTATTGATCCTCACTAACCTTCACCTTCTCTTTCAAAGGTTCTCTCCTTCACTTGGCTCCATATTCGTCTAAGCCTTCACTTTGAGCACCTACTCATAAGTATCTCTTTTATTAAATAGAAACCAACACATTTAGTTTCACCATTTATATATATATCATGATTATCAAGATAAAAAACTTTCCTTATTGTCCATAATACATTCCTTCACCCTTAAGTCATCTAACATGGGTCAAACTTAAGCACAATCTACTTTCAAATAGGCCTAAGTCACTTTATAGAAACCTATTCAACTCTTTGACACTTCTCAGATCAAAAAAAGAAAGACAAGAACACTTTAAAAATGCATGAAACCTTTACACATGATCTATAGGTCCTCCTTTAGTGCCAAAAACCATGATAGTACCCTTCTGTTGAAGCACAATTTGCTCAAACAACATTGTATGCACACAATCACCACAAACAAATACATAGTCAACTTATAAACCTTTGTTCATATTGGATAAAATTATTCAAACCTTTATAATTAACATATATTGTCTTAATATATTATAAAACACTCCCAAATATTTAATTCATCATGAGATATTGAAACAACATCAAAACAAGCTTGAACAATCTTCTTGGGTCACTTAAAGAATAAACATGAACACATAGTCAACTTTAAACCTTCATAACTTTGAATATACACACTTTCAGATACTAAAATATATGTTTATATATGTGCCTTAGATTCTTCTAAAAATTCACTTTTACACCATGATCAAATTCTACATATATTGAAAGATATGGCCAAAATATAAGGCACTAGTTATTTCCTTTATTAAATCTAAATATTCAAATGCAAATGATCACTATTAAACCTCGGTCACTTTGCTCATATCTCATGTCCTTGAAGCTAAGATAAATCACACACCATTGATATAATTTTAAGGAAATTTACCTTTACCTTTCATTTCTCATCATTGGATCTTCATTTTGCCTATTTGACTTAATGCACTCCATTGATCTCCTCTATATAGCTTGGTCTTTATATTTTATTGACGTTAAACATCAAATAATTTTCCTCATCTTGATTCTTCTAGACATATTTTAATTAAGAAATTCATTGATCCTTTTTTAAATGAATTTATCTTTACTCAATTTAATCATTTAACACTTTAACCCATTTAACATACTATGCACCGTAGATCTAGACGTACAAACTCCCATGAACTATTGATCCTGAGAAGAAGCTCGATCTTTATCTTTGATAAAAATTAAGAATAAAACAATTTGAATTATATCTAAACATCCTAACATATTATAGTAAACACACTCCATCAATGTTTCTCAAACTTTACCTCATGAAAATTTGATTATGGGAACCTTTACAATCTGTTTATAAGGTCAACTTTGCACCTTCATATCTTTTGCTACGCTTAGACACATGATCTAAAATTTGGACCATATGATCTACTCACATAAGATAATACAAAAATGTTACAATTTAATCCTATAACCCTCACACATGTGATATATATTTACATTAAAATTATCCCTCATATCTTTTTGTCATAGAGCCAACTATGTTAAAAACTTATGTGGAAGGCCAACTTTGAACATGCATATCTTTTATAGCGCTTCAGTGCTTGACTTAAAAGTTAGTGAAAATAAAATAGGTATGTAAATAAACAAAACCATATGATCACCTTCTCTTGAAACTTCCACACATGAAATATATTCCACCATTGGAATGCTTACTTGATTCTTTATTTCCTTATGCAAATTTGGCTAAGTACGGGAAAACACTGTCAAAATGACTGAGATCCCAGATTTTCACTTGCATATATTCTTATGTGATTCATCTCTAGACTTAATAATTTATGCATAGAAACTAGGGACTAATTTGATCATGACCATATGACCAAATCCCCCTAACTTATCCACATGTGGCAATTATGATGTCATCAAACTACCTACTCATATTTTCTACCATTGTACATAAATTATCTTGATGAAAACAATGATCAACTAGATGAAATCCACTCATGCACATAAGCACTCAAATCATATAAAATATATTATTTTAACATGTTAAAATAACCATAATCATCCTTAAACATCTATAACCATGCTAAAATAGAAGGTCAACCAAGCCACCTTCATGCATACTAGGACAAGCACGTTGAACACTTGATCATTTTTACTTATGATATCAAAGCACTTCATCCACTCACTAGGACACCTTTATGCCATCACCATAAAATCATTGTCAACTTTCTAACATAAAGTGTATATGTTATGAAATTTATGCCTAATATTTCAAAATCTAAATCAATTTCAAATTCCAAAACTCTTTTATGGATTATTACCACATCATGGACTCTTACATGCTAATACCTCATTTGGACTTTGATAGACTTTATTGAGATAATATATTAAAGTATTGGGTTCACCTTTAGTTATGGTTGAGGAGATTAAATAACTCAATATTTCAAAAAAATTAGGTTGGACTTGCTTGTATCATCTAGCCTTATCAGCTTATAAGTATCATTAGGTTACATAGATGAGCTAATCTCAAATACTAGGTGACAACTCACCTTTACTCCAAGGTTGGGGGAATGTGCATTCCAATCTCTCTCTCTCTCTCTCTCTCTATATATATATATATATATATATATATATATATATAGAGAGAGAGAGAGAGAGAGAGAGAGAGATTGGAATGCACATTCCCCCAACCTTGGAGTAAAGGTGAGTTGTCACCTAATATTTGAGATTAGCTCAACTATGTAACCTAATATGTGTGTGTGTGTGTGTGTGTGTGTGTGTGTGTGTACACACACACACACACATATATACATGCATATATATGTATATATATATATATACATATATATATGTATATATATATATATACATACATACATATATATATATGTATATATATGTGTATATATATATAAATAAATATATATATATATATATCCTTGGACATGTGCACTTTTAAAATATATGTGTGTGTATGTGTGTGTGTGTGTCCTAATATCAGTTTTAGAGTCTTAAAATGATACATATTTTTAAAATCAGCTTGCCAATAGGCAAGGTGGTTACATCAACATATAGGTGTACTCCTAAAACTTTCTATTTTAATTTCAATGTTTTCAATACTTTCAATTCCATATTATATGAACTAATTATATACTGTAACATGCTCTTGGCTGTAGAATAGTCACCAAAAAAGCACTCAAGTTAGGCACACACAAAGATAAGGTGTGTTATACACACCCATATATTCATTCCTTTCTTTTAAACTAGTAATTTAATTAATAGATTAAAGGTGGGGAAATTTCAGATGAAATTTATAGATTATATAGTACCCTAAAAATGTCACTTGAGTGATAAGAGTGTTATTTGAGACCACACATCCCTAGCTTAGCCTTAAACCTATATTAATGCCTACTCAGACACTTATCCATCCTTATGGGCCACAAACATCCCTAAACATCCCTAAAGTATTCCCAAACACTCATCTTGACATCCTAGCCCTTAGTGCCTCAAGTTTTGCCATGCAGACACTAGCACCATAATATGGATAGTAGCTCCACATGGCGTTAATTTCCTAGTTTTGGTGTTATTGTTATTGTATTTTTCCCTCATTTTTATAACAATAGATATATTTTTAAATAAAATACCACCTAGGGTCAGCCTAGACCTCTTTTAATACCCACACAAGCACCAAAATAGTATATATACATGACTTCTATCCCTCTAACCATTTGAAAAAAATCAAATGTAAATTACACATATAAAATCATAATATGCTATATACAATCAAGGTTATCAATCCCTATTATACCTTACTTCTACATACAACCATCTACAACATTCCTAAGCTCAAATTTCTCAAGTTTTTAATCTCAAGAACATTCAAATCACTCAATATAACATTCATACTAGCTTCATTTTCACTTTACACGAGTGCTTAGGTGGAGATAACTACATTGGGATTAATCCCTATTCAAAGTATTGGTATGCAGGCAACTCTCATCATAGCAAGGTGTTGGGGATTTCCAACCTACCCCACTAACAACACACTTTACTAATTGTGTCAATTGGATGCCCTAACAACATGGAGGTTTAGGATTTACATATAAAATCAATCAAAATAGGTCACCTACAAAGATATAAAACTCATGCACATAGGAATAGGCTCGGTAGACCTAGACACAGGTGCCCCTAAAATCTTGGAATAATTTTTCATTGAGGACACTACCTCTAAAACATGGACATTAATACCACATGGTATTACTATCTAATTAGGGTACTACTATGTATGAAGGGTTTTGATACCTAGATCCTATCTATGACACTCAAATCAGCCTCTATCCTAATTTATAACCTCCAGATCTCTCATCTTAGTCACATTCTAGATAAGTACTTATTTACATTATTTATTTATATTTTTAGAAAGGCCAAACTAAGTCCATAATATTATAAATTAGTGTTTGTATTTATTGCATATTTATACCCTAATTTACTATACTCATCCCCTTTAACAACATAATATTTATATTCACCAAGTCCTAAATAGTTAAAATAGTATTGTACACTTGGAAAACTTGGACCTTGGTTGTTCCTCTTAGTTTTAGACTTTTAACACTTCTACAAGTCTTGCATCTACTCTATCTTCTATACCTTATCCTATCTCTTAGTCTGACCAATCTTATGTTGATAACCCAAGCCTTTTATCTTGCCTAACGTGCTTAAAATGTAATTATCTTCTACCTCACCAAGTTTTGAGCCTTACCTACCTTTTTACTCCTTATACACTAACATTCAGGATAAACACTTACATTGATGCAAGTGTATTAATTTAACACAAGTGTTAAGTGCCCTAAAATTCATCTAATTTAAAAATGAATCATATCCTAATGGTTATCCTAAGTTTTTTAATGTGAGTTACTTTTCCAAAGGGATTGATATAAATACAATATCAACCCTCATTCATTTCTTTCCTAACACAAACCAAGGCAACTTATCAAAAGCATTCATCAAGCATTTAATTGAAAAAATCTTCCCTATTTTCTCTTGTTTCCTTATTATTCATAGGGACAACACATATACAAGTGTGAAGTACTAAAGGACTATTCCAAGAGATATATTTTCCAAGTTACAAGCTAGGTCACTATTTTACTTGATTTCTACATATTGCATGATTTACACAAAATCCATCACATAAGGGAAAAATACATCAATCTAAGGCCCTCTTTTAAGTATTATATGTGTTGGTAGTGCTCATTAATTGAGGGGTATTTTAGTTCATCTTGATACCATGTGCCCACTAACCCATTATTCCCCAACGTCACCATGAAGATGAAAAACTAGGGTTTTGAAATTTCATGAGTGATAGTACATGACCTAGATCTAAATTCACTAGAGAAAAGTTGAAGACAAATCTATAAGAATTCAAGTGGTCACATCCTTTTCCAATAGGTATTCCATATAGGAAACTTATGTTGAACCTAAATAGAAGCATCAATGCAACCATCCTAGGCTGATGCAACTATCCATAGTATAGAGGTTAAATTTCTAGAATTAGGTGATTATTCTAGAATCATATTCCAGTCTACTTTCTGCATATTTTAGATCCATAACTATGTTAGCATTAGAACTAGCTAAGTAAATTATTTCTTTATCATTTCCATACATAGCTTAGTTATGTTTTTTATATTTATCCTATTCTTAGTTTTATAAATTCATCATATGTTATATATGAGTTTATCACCGAATTAGCATATTGTAGATATGATTATCACCCTTATGCATTGTCATTTATATATACATATTTAAAGGAAATCTAAGGCTAACACAAGTCCTTAAAAATATATTTTAAGGTTAAACAATTATTTAAAGCTATGCATAATTTGCTTGTTGGAGGAATCTGAGGTAAATGTTTTATGTGACTTTCACTATTGTTGAAAATGATAGATGTGTAAAATGGCACGCTATGAATTATATCTAGCATGGATTAGTCAAGTATGGAAATATTGGGATATGAACTAGAGGAATATGAATTAAGGATAGATAAATTATGGACACTAGACCAATTGAAAATTGAAAATAAATAAAAGGTAAAATGTGATAAAAATATTTTAGGGCTTTAACATGAGCTAGAAAAACATAAAATGTGGAGTAAGAAAAGTATTTTAGAAGATGAAAGGTTGAAGATAGTTACAAGTGGTATTAATAGATTAATAATATAGGAAATGAGAGGAATCAAACCTCTAATAGAAGTGACTGAGTCCAATTCTCAGAGGGAGCCATAAGGGAATGAAGAGAATGAAGAGACTAAAGAGAATGAAGAGACTGACTAGGAATTTGAGACTAATATGAAAGTGAAAGACTAATAATAATGAAAAGACAATGAAGATGATGTTGAATAATGATTAGAGCAACTTAAAAGTAGGTTTATTGGGTAGTTTCAATAGTAGATATTATATTTAAAATGGGAAGGATAGTGTTTCTATGTGCTTCAATGGGAAAAAAGTCTAGGCCAAGTTTAAGGGTGGTCATTATTGACATGCCAAGGATAATACATTCACTCCATGGGGACACATCCCCTATGCATACTGTAATAATAGGGATTATTAAAAAAATTCATTCAAAGAGCTAAAATTAACTAGAAATTAGTTTGAATATATTTAAAAGGTTTTAAATAGGCATAATAAATAAATTTATGGTGAATCTAGTGTAACACTTGATTCTATTTCACTTAATAAACCTATCATAATCATAACTAGTTTAACACACCAATATAAAAACCCACCAAACCAAATTTAAGTATTCTACCTTTAGGAACTATGGCACTCCCTATGGGATTTTTTGTCACATTGTTACCATATGATGGGTCTATTGACCCTAAATAGTACTCATTGACCTATGAAATTAAGTGGTATGCCAAGGGTGTTACAACAAATTTAGGAAGACAAGGGATGTGACATTATAAGAGAAGTGACCGATTGAGTTATAGAGTTTATATATAAGAAAAATAATGACAATATATTAATCATGTATTTTTAAAAAAATTGATAGGGGAATATAAAATTCATAAATCTACCAATCAAACTATTCAAGATATGAAGGAAAATATACAAAATCTTGGATAATATATTTGGGACAATGATCACTAATTCTATGATGTCATAAATAAGGTAAATTTACAATTTTAGGATGTTGATAAATTTATGTGGTTTATCAAGGGACTACAAAGTAATATTTAGTTTTATAGCTCAAGCTCGATTCCTAACAACATCTGAGGCTAAAGCAACTGAGATTAGGGTGAAGTGAATAGAGGATTATGGAGAAAAACTTGTTATGAGTTATAAGGTTTATGTAAAATTCGATGTGATATGATTTCAAATGGATGATATTCAATAATGAAAGAAACCAATGTTGCCTATATGGTGCATTAAATTTGGTCAAGAAGGATACCATTATAATTATTGTCCTATAATAGAAAGAGAGTTATGCGAGTTATGTTTCACAAGAGACCATGTAGATTTAAATTGTCACTTAATCCAACATTATGTGTGACTATTTTACCCTATCTTTTATAAAACATATAAAATGTTTAATGTATTTATATATGTGTAAAAATATAGAATATCATAATTATAAATATGTATGATGATTAACAATTCTAACTTTAATAAATTTCTAAATATATATATATATATATTTTTAAAGATTAAGAACAAATATACTTAGCTCACACATATGTTTTTTATTATTATTCTAAGTGTCTAAAATTGTAAATAAGTAAGAGAGGTGAATTTTTAATATTATAATTAATAATATAATCCTAAACTAAATATGGATAGGTCTGATGCAAGTGGATAACAACATAGGCCATTCGAGTTTGTTGAATGTGAACATGTCTTGGTTGACTATGATTAAATATTGACATTAGAGGACATAGAAATAAAAATTATGACTATGAAATATTAGAGGTAGAAGTAGAGAATATTAATATACATGAAAATTATAAATATATGGAAGTAAAATTAATTCAATCTCATTGACTATAGACTTATCCCAATTGACTGTGATAAAATTGTTATCGATATACTACTTGTGCCTATCAAAATTTTGGATGTTCATGCACTTTAAATTTTTTATTATCATGTATGATATATACAATAACAAAACACTACATTCCTACACAAAAACAAAATTTATATCAAATGCAAGGTGGGAATCGAGTGAAAGGGATTGAGTTGAATTGACCTTTTCCAATCCCCATTGAATAACCAAACATTTCACTACATTTCTAATACTTTGAAGAGGGATCAAACTCAAATGTATTTTTCCCACTTACATGTATGTGTGAAATTGTGAATTAAAGTCTAGATGATATTTATCCTATATTATGATTATAATAAGTATGAAGATGTGAATTCAACCTTTGTTAATCTTTAATATATCTTCATAAATATACATATATAACATGAAAAATATATGAATAAATTTTTAGAGTTAGGACAACCATGATTAATGACTTTGAGATGCCTTGTATTTATAAATGTTTTGATTTTTAATTTGGGACCTATTGGCATGAAACAACTGACCCAAGATAAGACCCATCATACAAAATTAATTATAAAATGAAACATGACTCAAAATAAGTTTTGAAAATTACACCTATATAAGTTTGCACTTCACGATCATGGTCATAGTTTGGTCCTATATAGATATCATGGACTTGTATAGAAGATAAATATACAAAAATTAGGTATCCTCATGACAAAATGGAAATATTGGTAACAAATATACACAATCATGCACCATAATAAAGAAAGACCCATGTAAATTTTTCTAAAACATACCTTATTCATTGTTAATAGTATGTGTACAAAATTATAATAAATGAAATAAAAGACAAGATTGTACCAAATTTGGGTGTATACATTTTCCCCCCATTTATTATAGTATTGAAATTTATATATTAAATAAAATAATAAACATGAGTGTGTAGGCACACTTTGTCTCATGAATCAGAAAAATTATTTGTGCTAGATACCTCATGACAGAATCTATAATAACACATGTAGTAGTTAATGTCCATATATAAAATCTAAAATAATAGATCTTGAAATTTACAAAAGTTAAATAGTAATGAGATATTACACATTTATAAATGTAGTATTATGTTAGTTTTAGATAATTCTCAGGTTATACGGAGAGAGGATGTTCTTAGTCATGTTCTTGTCCTAGCCAAATAAATGAACAATTTATAAAGTGATAAAGGAAGAGCCATAGGTCATCAGGTGTCACTATAATCATTAACATATTGAATATATTAAATAATATATATTTAATCTTATATCTTGATATAAGATATTGGAGAAAACATGTCCCATTACTAAAGCACTTTGGAGTGAATAGTTTTTTATGTTGAATTTTCAGCGAATTAAGAGTGGTCAAGTCTCAAATTTTTAATTTAACTAATCAAGCCCATTATTTTAAAATATGAATTATTTTGAATCTTATTAATGAGGATAATTACCCCATGATAAGTTTTATATAAGTGATACCAAGGTTATTGAGTTTAATTAGACTTGAATGTACATCACCCATAATAAAAGATGGAACCATGCAATGAGTTTGCCAAAAGTAATACCATAGATGTTAAGAATTGTTGAAACTCAACATAAACTATGCATAATAGATTTGATTCACACAACTACATATATATCTATAATCTTTTTTCATGATCTAAAGATAGTGAATAATATTCATGCCTCCATCATGAATGCATTGTTCATAGATTACAATGAAGATTTTGCTTTTAAAATTGTAAATTCAAACTTTGAAGTTTTGAAATTTGAGGATTTACATTTTGATACTTTTAAATTTTAAACTTTGAGATTTTAAACTTTTAAATTTCAAATGTTGAATTTTTGCATGTAAGCATAAACAAACATCATGCCCCTTGAATATATGCCAAATGATATAGAATTCTATATACCTATATGCTCAATTATAAATTTATTTATAACATGTAACTTTGATCTTTGAAATGTTTTAAATATGCCCATATACATGAATTCAAGTGTGTATAAACCTATGTTTTTTCTATAAAAATTAAGTGCATATGTATGTCACATTCCCCAAAAATCTACATCAGTGTACCAATATTTGTCATGTGTTTAACTTCTAAATTTTTTATTTATTTTTATTGACTTTTGAATTATTTTGAATACTTAAAAACCTATAATATATCATATAATCTCATGTTATGTTATTTTTAATCTTTTTATTATGAATTTTATTTGATTTGGGTGTAACTATATGTCATGTCCCCCAATATTCACATTATTGTGTATTTTGTAGTATGTGACTATTTTGAGCCATTATGAATTATACATGATGTGATAAAATGTATTTTGTAACAATCCCAATGTATGACCTCATTTTGATGCAAGGTGTGAGATTATCTAATGCATTGTATCAAAATAATAAGATGTACATTTTACACTATGATTGAGTAAATTATAGTTTATCTGATTAAATAATTGTTGATTTTTTTTATTTTTTGACATATTACGATATTGACCATTTATAAGAGAATTATTTTATTATGATGAGCCTTTTGAAATGAATATTTATAAAGGTAATAATTAGAGTGAATGCAATTGGAGATAGTAAAGAATAGGTAGGGAATTCCATGCATATTTAAGTAAGCATTAATTTTTTCATTTTTGAAAGGGTTGATTGATGCAATAAAAATATTTCCATGTGTAAAAATATATTTCATGTGTTATATTTCAACTTGATGGGAATTATTTTGATATTTATCACTTGAGATATCATGTTCACAAGTTTGATAGGACTTATTTGTAAATATTTTGGAATTTTTTAAGAAGAGAAAGTTAACCCATATAATAGGTTGGCTGAAAAATAAAATATAATTCATTTAGATATTGATATTTTACAATATTTGAGATATAAGTGAGAGAATATGCCATAAAAGATATTTTTTTGTTTGACATGATTCAAGTAGTTCGAGGGTAGCTTGTAGTCTAAGGATGTGGTACCCTTGGTAAGTCAAAATAACTCAAATTTTGGCATATGTAAATTTTCAATTTTTGTTCATTTTTTAGTATTTTTCATGTGATTTCATGCTTCTTAAATCATGTACACTTGACACCATCCTATTATAGATACTAAAAATGAATATTTATAGAATCTCAGTCTTATACATTTGATAAATATCAATTAGGGCTCTACCCTTTAGTTTTATACCTCCCTGTTGCCAAAAGATCACATTTTCCATCTCAATGTGCCTAAATACTTATCTCTTAGTTCAATCCATATCAATATGATGACCTAGGTCTCCTTCAATACAAAAAAGGTTTTAAGACTTGATAAATATTCTTCATTGTTAGGTTTAGAGTCATACTTATTTTCTATCCCTCTGCAAAACACTACCTACAAAGGGATACTATCATCGATGGTAGTTTCTATATCCTTATCTAATGTATAATTGTCAAAATTCATCCAAAATTTAATTATTTCAGAACCTATGGGTTAGCCTATTTTTCTTATTGAACCCTACCATGAGATCTTTTCAAAAGGTGTATTATAAATAAAAGTTTAAGCCTTCTCATACCTCATCTAGAAAATACTAATCAAGTACCTACCAAAGTTCATAAAATTAATCACAAATTGAGTTATTCTACCCTATTCATCCATATTTCTTTATCTATCATAAGAGTAGACATACAAAAGGTTTTAAGCATTTAAAGAGTAACCCATGAGAAATATTTTTCAAGTTATAAGTTATATCATTTCATGCATTTTCATATAGTATATTTCACCCTTATGCACACACACTCCCACACATAGGGGATAAATACATATGTTTGAGGCCCTCCTTGGAGTATTGGTTATGTAGGTAGTGCTTAATGATAGAGGAGTCATTGAGGTCAGCTCCACACCATGATCCCATTAACCTATTTTTAGTAAAATCATTTTAAGGGTGAAAAAGGGTGAAGAGCTAGGGTTTGATTAATTAAAAAAGAGCAATAATATGTATCATAGATCTAAATATATCAGTATAAAGGAAATAGAAAACCTAAAAAAATGAAGTTAGTTACATAGAGATCTAGTCATTATTTTATACTAGACACATACATCACATTTAGGAATTAGTGTCAATGATAGTGTTTAGATCTGACAGTAGTGTATGTATCTACATAAGTATAATTTCTAGAATCTTATGACTGGTCTAGAATATTTATCCTACATAATTTCCACTTGTTTTGAGTCTATATATGTTTGTGCATAATAAACCTAGATAATTATCATTTCACTTTGGTATTGCAATCAAATAAACATCTTTTGAATTTATTATTTTCTATATTTATCACATCTCAATATTCTAATTTATAATATTCATTTATTTGATTTTACAATTAATTATCCTACTATAGTTTAATTTATCACACTTGTGCTTGAAATATTTATATATTCTTAAACCTATCTCACATAGCATAAAATTTAGGGTTAAACATTTTGGGAACCCAACATTCATGTCACCTTGTGCAAACCCTAGTCTAATTTAGGATTTATTGATTTATAAACTATCAATATCATAAAAAATAGATTTACATTTATTCAAAAAGAGTTATTTGTGTTAATTATAGATGAAATTACTAGATAATTCATTATGTAATATAAAATTATACTCATTGCTTGTCATATTTCATACATGGCTAAATCAATCAGTACTATAGCAAAATAGAGTGCTTTAAAAACAAGATTAAAATAAAACCTCTTTTTTACAAGTCTTGTTAAAAAGTTCCTCCTATTCCTAAAATTGTAATAAAATCTAAGGGATATTATCTTGTTGAGAAATCAATTAATACACATACCAAGATCTCAATTTTGTACCTTGTGAAATAATCAATTATTTATAAGTATATATTTTATGAATCATTATGCAAACCCTAGGTACCAAATCATATAACATTAGCTTCTTTTGTGGATATTATGAAATATATAATATACAATGAAAATCTCATCACCTTTGATTATAAATATTTCCCTCAAAGGATATCATTGATCAAGACTTTCCTTTATCAATACAAACTAATATTCACAATAAAGAAACCAAGGGGAATGCATGCAACATTTCTAATTGGCATATATAGTATAAATCACTCTAATGAAATTATTTATAAAATTTTAATTTTTGATTTTTTACACAAGTCACCCCAATACAGGGATATTATTTTGAACACATTGCATATGACAACCTTGTCAAGTACTGTGGATCCACCATATGTGTCCTTTATGTTGAAATCTATCAAATGGACTAAGCATAATGTTTCCCTTAAAAAGAAGGATTTACCATACCAACATACCAATGAACATGGATTTCATTTATTTATTCAAATATTTGATTATTCAAACATGGATACAAAGATTAAAATAGAATCTAGAACACTAGTAAATATAATGTCACACTAATCTAATTGGATAATCTTATCCAATACACTAAAGAGACAATTTACATGATTACTTGAGTCTCTAGTTTTGATACTTAATAAGCTTGTGGAATTTCATCTCATATCTCTCCCTCTTCCTATAGAGGTTTATATTAGTTGACCTTACCAGAAAGATATGATGTTAATGCATATTGTGACTATCACCAAGGCCCTACGAATTCTACACATAGATGTTATACTCTGAAACACAAGATACAAAATCTCATAGATAAGGAGTAACTTCCCTTTTATGATCCTCTAAAGCATTAAAGATCACAAATAGGTGACCATAACATTCAAAATTTACTTAATAATAAATCACAAGATAACTCTAAGCAAACTCCAAAAATTATAATGCACATACACCACAATAATATAGGCACCCATTAGATAGAACTATTAGCACACTTTAGTGCATAATATCTCTTATAGTTCAGATTTTTTATATCATAGTTTATATAATTTCCATATGAACATCCACTTAAATAATATAGGATTCTTTGAGACAACTAATTATCAAACCTACTAAGGTTAATCATCCATGAAAGGGTAAGAAACTGGTAATCCCCTTTCCTAGGTGGCCCATACCTGTGAAGCCTTTACACTAGATATATATAATGGATTCCCCATATTTCTCATCTACTCCTACATAACATATTTAGTTACATAAAGAAACTAAACGTGCTCAAACTAATTCTGCTTCAAAGAAACTATAGAATACTAAATGATGGGTTCATGAACCCCTACTCCTTTTATTATTTACTCATGATCACATAGTCTTATTATACATATGTAGAGTAACATATATCATAAAAATTTATATATGAAACCTATGCATGATCCTTGGCACTACCACTAGTTTGACATACCATATTTTGAGTTTGGAACTTCCTATGATCATCCCTTGGATGGGATCATAAGATTGACTTTTCTTTCAAATATTCCATAAATATAAAAAATCAAATATTCAAGAAAATATAAAAACATTCAAATTACTTAAAAATATAAAAATATTTAGTATTACCATGTTTTATTAGCTCCTTAGAATTTATGTTTTTTGCTGTATGTTAGTATATAACATATCATTTCATTTCTATATACACATATGTTTCACACATATTTGAGTCTGATACAAGCATACCCAAACACATGATATATGTAATTATAGATGTTGGACCTCTCCTCTACCCACATTATATAATATGTTGGGGACATATACTTATTTGATCATGATTTATGTAGGTTACATATCCTTTGTGATCATTTTTACATTATCATATTTGAGCTTATATACTAATGCTTACACATGTCTATATCCATGCTCATATCTTTTATAGTGTACTTGATATGCTATGTTACATAATTTTTTTTGATAACATAGATGTATATATATATGTAGGGATAAGTATGATGTGCTTATGTTTTTTTCTTATTCTTCACTATTTATATTGTCACTTCATTCAGTGTACTTCATTTCTTGCTATTATCTTTCTTGTGAAACATTTTATTGTGTTCCTTACTTATGGGCTTATGTTCCATTGTATGTTGGTTGGGAATTTAAATATTTCCTCCATTTAAATTATGTGGCATTTTAGCATGACCCTTGTATGTGTTCTATTTGGACCATTATTTTTTATTACATTGAGTTCTCTTGTGCGTGTTCTTGATTGTTTGTTGACCTTGTATTGCTACTCTCTAGACATTACCATGATCCATAACATGCATCTTAGGAATTGATGTAATCACATACTATAATACTCATTGTTATATATATATATATATATATATATATATATATATATATATATATATATGTTATCCCTATATGTTACATGATTCATATAAAGGCTATATATCTACCTTATTCTTTTGAGGTAAGGTAATTGCCTGATTATATTTTTCTCATCTCAAAAGGGGGGCATGTCATAAAATTATGACCTCCACATTTTTCATATTTTATATATTTTAGTGGGGGCATGTCACAAATACATGACCTCCACACTTTCACAACCTATAGTTAAATTTCATGATTCAGATATACACTTGGGTCATAATCTTATACATTGCATCAATTTTATATAGATTTGAAATGGATTTTTTAATATTTATGACACATATACTATAGATAATACATATTATAGGTGAAAATTATATACTATAGCACCAAAATTTACAAAATTTACCAATTACACTATTCACCAGGATGCATCAATTATATCAAGATGTATTGTTAATGAACATTTTATACTATAAAAGTTGGTTCATTTTATAGGTTGAAGTGATTAAAGAATTAAAAATAAACATATTTTTAGGTTATATTGATTAAATAATCCATTATAACCAATTTTATAAGATTAGTTGATTAAATCAATTACCCTCACTAGATTACATATTCGCACTTGAGTTGTGTGATTGAGATATAGTGATTTGAATTGCCATTTCACAACTCATCCTCATACCAAATTAGGGGAATATTACCTTCCAATATCCCTATTCAATTATCCAACATTTAGGTTTAAACATATTCTATCTCTAATGCTTCATAAGTAATCATCTTTACCAATTCAAAACATCAAGAGGTAACACAATTGCATCGACAAATAGATGTACTCCTTTCTTGCTCTCTTTCTTTTAAATCATTATAATTATTCCAAATTTTATATTATATGAGCTGATTTATATTATAACATGCTTTTGGTTATAGGTCATTAACTATCAAATCCTTCAAAGTGGACCCAAATAAAGGCAAGGTGTATTTTACACACCCAAGTACACATTTATTTCCATCAAACTAGTAATTTCATCTTTATGCATTACTAGATTAAAAGGGTTAATGTATATTCTCAAACAAAATATTTATAGCATCTCAATATTTTAAATTTGATAAATATCAATCAACATGTTACCCTTTAGTTCTATACCTCCCTACTGCCAAAAATCTCATATTCACCATCTCACTATGCCTAAATACTTATTTCTCAGTTTGATCCATATCATGATGACCTAGGTCTATTACACTACACATAAATATTAGAATATAATAAATATTCTTCATTTTTATTTTTGGATTCATACCTATTTTTTATCTCTCTAGACACTACCAGACATAGAGGGACACTACCATTAATGGTAGTGTCTACATATTTATTTAGTGTCCAATTGTCAATATTAATCCAAATTAAAAATGTTTCGAAACCTATGGGTCAACTTATTTTTCTTATTAAAACCTACTATTATATATTTTAAAAAGGCATTCTATAAATATAAGTCTAAGATTTCTCATTCCTCATCTAGAAAATACTAAGAAAACACCTACCAAAGCTCATTCAATCAATCACATAATTGAGTTATTCTTCCATATTCATCCCTATTTATTTATCAATAATACAAGAAGTCATACAAAATGTATGAATAAATCAAAGAGAATCCCATGAGAAATATTTGTCAAGTTATAAGTAATATCATTACATGCATATTTATGTAGTATATTGCATTCTTATGCACACACACTCACACACATAGGGGAGAACTACATAAGTTTTAGGTCCTCCTTAGATTATTAATTATATAGGAAACACTCAATGATATAGGGGTCATTGAGGTCAGCTTTACATCATGATCCCACTAGGCCATTTTTAGTGAATTCATTTTAAAGGTGAATAAGTGTGAAGAGCTAGGGTTTAATCAATTAAGAAAGAATGATAGTCTATATCCCAAATATGAATATATCAATAGAGGTGATAGAAAACATAGAATAGTGAAGTTGATCACACTGAAATCCCATCATTACTTTTAATAGACATCTACATCATAGTTAGACAATAACATTGATGGTAATGTCCACAGCTACAAAAGTATATTTATAAAATCTAATGATTGGTCCAAAATACTAATTTTACATACTTTTTACCTCTTTCTAGCCCAGATCTACTTGTGCACATTAAACCCAACTAAGTATCATTTTTATTTGCTATTAAAATTAATTAAACATCTTTCAAATTTATTATTTAATATGTTTAACATATCTTGGTATTATAATAAAAAATAATCATTTATCTAATTTTGTAATTAATTGACCTGTTATGTATTAGTTTATTGCCCTTGTACTTGAACTATTTCTATATTCTTGACCTTATCCTACATACAATCAATTTTAAGGTTTAACACCTATCCAACACTTGTCAATGTTTACTTGATTGAGTGTGGACCTATCTGCATAGCCAGTGACCTATCTAGTTTACATTGGACTTGTATTTGGAGATATTTCCCTGACCATGGTCTTGTCTGAGGAAAATTAATATTTTAGTAGATGTCATATTTGAAGTTTTTTTATTGAATTTATTTATGATATTTATAATTTTATTTTTTTAAACTTATTATTTTAGGATGATATGTGATCCAAAGAGTTTTGATGTGGCCATATGATGGAGACTATCCATTTTCTTCCACTAAATGATAATGAGACAATTACATTAGATGAAACTAGTCTTGGGCATGTTTGGGTGGATATAAATGATACCTTATGACATGTATATAATGAATGTTTTGGATAAGTATTGGGACTCATTTAATTTTACTTTCTAGATCATGATAAGGGAGATGATAGTGAATTTAGAGGATGTTTGGAGGATTATGAAATTTCCTATTGTTGGGAGATGGGTGAATTTATAGAGTGTTATGACAACCCATATTTACTAGGCTCATTTGTAAATGACTGGACATGTTGGGGGAGATTGTTATGATTATTACATATTATTATAAATGATTATTCTATTTAATGTTCCATGTTTACAAAAACTCATTTTGTGTACTGTTAGATTCATTTATTATGGTTGATGGTGGTGGTGAGATACACTAAGTTATTCATGATATTGAGGATCATGACATGAGGTATTCTTGGGGTCACACCATAGTGTCCAAATTTTACAAGTACTTAATTAGGTTTACCCAAGATGTATTTGGAATAATTTTAGGCTTGGCCATAGTTTATGGTGTATGTCCTATGAGCACATTATAATGATTCAACTTTTGGGAATGCCTTATGGTCGATGGACTCATCCACATATCTATGTTGAGAGATGGGTGAGTACAACTCACATTATGGTAGGTGGGATGATGGAGTGTAATTATATTTTAGATCATTTATATATTGTAAATATTATGTCATGGAATTATATGGGTTATGGATGGTGGCCAAAGGATAGGGTAAAACTTAGGCACATTCAGATGAGTTATTGGATTCATGATTGATGGCCTTATCTTTAATAATGCTTATAGTTTGATTGTATCATGATATAGTTTGGCATCTTTTATGATGTACCACTAATAGCATATGTGTTTATATGATGAAATAGAGATCTACTATGGGAGAGGGATATTGGCTACCTAGTGCTACAAATTTGGCTCCCATCCCATTGGGATATGTGGATTTCATGATCTAGACACCATCTATAGATGATGTTGGTTTTACACAATCTTATACATGATGGTGGTTGGCCCAAAGGTTCCCTATTTCATTTCCAATTATAGTGTAAGATCCACTTGAGGCACAAGGTGGATTCTATGTAGGAGGTGTGGAAGCAGTTGGTCCTCAGGTGCCTCTGATGAGTATGTATATGAGTATTTATTGTTTATGCATAGTTTTATTTATTTTGGTGACTTTTATATTGAGATTGTAGACACCTAAAATTGATCACCAATGGTTTTATACTATACTTTAGAATAATTTTTACCAACCATTGAACATATAGTCTAATAATTTTTAAATGTCTCAAAATTGGCTTCATAACATACAAATAAATCAATTTGGCCTAAAAATCAATTAAATAGAGCAAATGCTGAAATCAATTAAATCAAATCTTAGAAATGTATAAAATCCTACAAAGAGTTAATTAAAATTCAAATCCTAATCAATTCCTAATTGAATTCATCCATGAGAAAATAATTCAATTATCAAGAAGGAAAAATTAAATATCAATAAATATCCTAGGAATGAATCATTACCATTTTGTGAGTTGTCCAAATGAAAAATATCTCAAATCAAACCTATTATATGATAATCATGATATTTTTGACACCTCTTAACCCTAATGGGGTTAACTAAGAAAACCTAGGTTAGTATTTAAATCATTCCAAGTTAATTTCAAAACCTATAAATACCGTGCCTTACCTATTTAATTAACAAGCTATTTTGGTGCAAAGTTATCATGTACAAATGATCTTAGAGCTTGGACATAGGTAAAGTTATAATTTTGGTTTTATGACATGAATGAAAACATAGTCTTAGAATGCCAAAATTATAAATCATAATCCAATCCATCAATATTTTGAGTAAACATAAAGCTAAATCCAAGCCAAACATGGTGCTAAGAGGAGATGGAGATACTCAAGCCCCATTGATGAAGACCTTTTGAGCACAATATGAGTAAGCCAACAAAAAAAAATATTGGAACAATAAAAAAAGGTAAGGAATTTATCATTTATTTAAATTTTAGTTGTGTCTTTAATTGGTTTGTTCACTAAGTTCTGCCCATGATCTAGGCCTATAAATGTTAGCCTATTAGTGTGTTGATTTCGTTATTTTTGGAACTAACACTATACTAACCTCATCTCTTAATTAAAATTCCTTGATCATAAATAACATGCCTAGTGGGACCCAATGCATCCCACATACCAAGTACATCAATATGTAGCTTTTAAAGCTTCATTTGGATGCTTGAAGCTCTCTAAAATTGATTTTTTAACCTTGTTTTTGCTGGATTTGATTTTGGTTAAATTATTAGGTTTCAACAGAGACTGGTAATAGTCAGGTTCAACTATCGATGGTTTTTCCTAAACCAATGATGGCTTTTCCAACCATGCCTGATCCTGTACAACTATTGATAGTTCAATTTTAAGGGAAAAACATGTTTAAAAATTGAATTTTGATTGTTTTTTAAAATTAATCTATTGATTTCTTAATTTTAAAGGCATCTAATTCTCTCAACTTAAGTTTACCTTGTATATTTTCTTGGATTTTTTCTAACTAACCCCTAACCTAACATGTTTATCTTTTATGGTTTTTTATTTGGATTAAAAAGTGGTCAATGATGGTCTTAGTCAAATGGCAGCACTTCTCATGATCAATAATTGTTATATTACAATCAACTGGTGATAATTGCCTGGAAACCATGGATGATCACTTGTGACCACCGACAACCACTATGTGAAATAAAATCAAAACTTGAGAGCTAGAATTTAAACATCATTTTCCCAATCAGTAAAGTGCTTCAAATTAGGGGGTTATTATCTAACATTTGCAAATTGAAAGATCAATTTAAACACCAAAATTTCTTATTTTGACTAACCTAACATTTCCTTTTGGGATTTTAAAATAACTTATTCAAATCAAGAATTTCAATTTGGGTCCTAAAATAAACATGTCAATTCTCACACATTTGGATATTGGTGCTTAAAAAGAATATAGGATTGGTTAATTCTTAAAAAATTTTCATTTTTAGTGCTTAAAATGAATCCCTTGTCTTGAAAATTTCCAATTGGTTCTTTTAAATGAACTTAAGACAAATATTTAACACTTGAACTTTGGGCCTAAAAAAAACATAGATGTTTTTTTGCTTAATTTGGTTTTGTGCAATTCTTTCCATTTTCACACTGAAGCAAAGGGGCCTAGTAATGAATAATGTCACATTTAAATTAGTGATTAAAATAAAACATCACTTGAAAATTATTTACAAATTATTTATTATTTATTATTTTCAAAAAAGGGATAACACATGTATGCTCTCCCCCCATCCCATATAGAGAAATTATGGGGATCAAAAGTGCCTTTCCATTACATTTGGTGCCTATTAAAAGGCATAGAAATAAAGTTACCTAGGCTCTTCCACAAACCTGCATGGTATTGGGTGATTTAAAATCAACCCTAAAGTCTTTTTACATGTCTTTTATTTTCATGCATCTTAGCTTGTGAAGGGGATGTCATTACCTCTCACAAGTCTTTTAGGACAACATTGACTTGAGGATTCATCTCTTAGTAGTGTTTCAACCCCTCTCCATGACGGGGTATACAAATTGGGATTTACCCAATGGGATGATGGTTTGAGCGGTTAAACCATCTCTGGTAGTGGTAAGATAGCCTAGGGTGTATGATTGATCTAGAAATCATACTACACTGAGAAATTGAAGAATGTAGTGGTTGTGAAAAGGATAAGACCTTTTCATAATGATCCAATCAACACAGACTCGATTGATATGTTACTTATCTTGTGTACAAACTTGAAAGTTTATACACATGGGATAAATATAAATAATCATAACTTGTAGGTTTTAGTTAACCCCACTTTTCCACACCTTGATATCATATAGGATGATATACTTAGTTGTATTTTTGTCATTTATTATTTATTACTTGGTATGTTAGAACTAAAAATCTTGTTATTTAGACCATGTAATGAATGTGTCTTATGTCTAGCATTACTCCATTGTTTGAGGAGGCATTATACCATCTATTTGACACCTTGATTTAAATTATAAAACTTGTGTCAAAACATTATGTATAGGCACTTGAATGAGATGGGTAAATTTATGCTACCTGAATCATTTAAAGTCTTGAGCCTTTGAATTATTTAAAACATAAACATTGTCACATCTTTTGGGGAGAGATAACACTATTACACTACCCAAATTATTTAAAAAGACTTTTCTTGTATTGTGTCTCAATTTTCATTATTTGTAACAAATCATTTATGCCTTGTTGGATCTTTGTTTAGCATAATCATGATGTTCAAATTCACCTAGCTTGTTGGTCATAAAAATCATAGTTTACCTTAGTTGAGTATTTGAATAACTTTTACAAGTTCAAATTCAAACATTGATTGACTTTTATTTAGGCCTTGACATGTAGGGGCTGATACATAAATATTTCTCTTTTGGGTTATGTAACTTAAGTTAATTGATTACTCAAGTTTGAAAACTTTATTGTTTGTGCCTTTGTTTGATTGAATCAGTCCATCTTCAAAGTGTTTTTTTTTTAGTTTTTTATACCAATTAGATCATGTTTATGTCTAAAATCAAGTGCCCAGCCTTGCCAAACTATTCCAAGTTTTTTAGATTAATCATCATCATCCTTTGTTTCAAGCCTAGACTACCCCTAATCCTTAACCATCTAATTCTTCTAGCACCCAACAACAAGGATAAAGTAGTCGACTGATAGCTAGTGTCATGCCATAATAGAATGTGATGAATCTCGCCACCCCCAAAACTAACTAGTAATACTCCACAATAGTAGGAATTATCCAATCAACCCATACAACAAAGGAAAAACATATTTCCACCTCAATAGGGGGTAACCAATGTTCCACCTCATCAGGTAGTGATGAAAATAACTCTTTAGTCATATACTAACATGTCAATCCAAAATTAAATGATATCTAATCAATAATGTATAAATATTGGTCAATAATAGATTCTAAATCTCCAACATGTCTCTACTTTCCAATTGGTATTTATGCAATAAATAGGTTCCCATGTTCTAAAATTACCTATCAATAAACCTTTTCATTTCATGTAGAACATGTCACAAGTTCAAAGACAAGGTCTTGATTCACAAGTTTCCCCTTGATATCAAGGTTTGATTAGTCAACATCATGTTCTTATTCAACCTCAACAAGCACAATATAGACATATACCACCATCCCAACCTCAATATTCCTAACATTAGGCCTACATACCCAATCCCAACTATAATATTACACTATAGTATGTGAAAATTAAATAATCATACCTTAATCTATGCATGCATATTCCTAGTCCATTCCCTATCCAATCTAACATACCCCAATAAATACCTCCATCATACCCCAGTCAAATTAATCCACTTGTGACTGCAAAACCTCTAACTCCAACCAATAATCATCATGGTTTCCTTGAAAAAGAACTACAATAAATGAAGGATGAAATTTCTACCATCCAAGCTAGGAAAGAAGTCTAGAAGTTCAAGTTGGACAATGTGTGTTCTTACCCTTTCAACATGGGGTACTTGTAGATACCATTTCCTCAAGGGTATGAGCCACCAAATTTTGACAAATACAAGGGTAAAGATGACCCCAAAGCACATCTAATGGAATTAATTACTGCATGCCAACAAGTAGCCTATAATAACATATACTTGTTATTATTTTTTCTAATAACTATAGTAGGAAAAGCCTTGAAATAGTTCTTGAAAATACCAAAGAATTCAATTTTTGATGTTAATGATTTTTTGGACAAATTTCTACAACACTTCTCTTATATTATCAGGAATGAGATTTCATTAGTCGACTTAACACAAGAAAAATAGAAACCAAGTGAAAGCTTTGCAAACTATCGACAACCATGGAGAGACCTTACAAGTCATTTTACCCAGTCTACCAGATAAACAATTAGCCACTGTGTTTACCAAAAATATACACAGTCATATATATTACTATTTAGAGTTTTAGTGTGTACATATGTTCAAAAAAATCATTGACAAAGGTTTGGTGATTGAAATATCCCTTATTAACAAAGGGATCATTTTACTAACCTCATCGAATTAGAATAATGGCCAAAAGCAAAGTTCAGTCCAAGTGTAAATGTCACAATTGGTATAAACCAATAACAATGACAAATATAAGAAATTCAATCAAAAAAAGAATGTTATGGGGAATAAATTAATAGATTCATGACATGTCCAAATGGTGTAATCATCATATGCTCAACCTACATTGCCTTTCCATCTACTCCTAACCAACAACCTTTTCAGCAACCATAGCATGCACAACAAGCAAAATAACTTAGATCAGCATAGTAAATGTAATAAAAAAATTAACTAATGCCTTTTTAGAACCCTCTTCTAAGGATAAACATGTGTACTCATCATGATTTTATTGACCTTAGATAGCCCATAAAATAACTTTCATAATTTTACAATAACTAACCTAATTAAATGGCCTATTTAGAAAGAGAAAATTCATGAGGGTGATGACATATCATGCTAGTATAAGACATAACAATTATATGATTTTAATAGAGTTAATGGCCATAATTTGTATCATTGTGTTCAAATTAGACATGTAATTCATAATATGTTGTAAAATGGAGAGATCACATTAGATTATGGATCTTCCACCTCCAATAAAATCATTGACATTTATCATAATATTTTTCCCCAACATAACCAATAACAACAACCATAAAAATAATAATAGTGTCCAATACAACATCAAAAATAATAGTATTAATAACCAAGGCCAAACTAAAAAAATCAACAGTAGAACCAACAACATCAAAATAATGGACAAAACTAAGGTTAGAATGGTGACAACCAACATACCTACCATATAGTTGCACATAACTACAACTTAGTTGTAGGCCATATTGTAGGAGGTCATGTTAATACCAGTTCAATCAATACAATACCAAGTATTAATAAAAAATACCATTTCTAATCATACCAAATAATTCAAACCCTTATGGTAATCATTCATTGACCTAGGACCACACATAGGCAAATTAGTAAACAAGGATTCCCATATTAGGACCTTATATTGATAACTCATCATTATCCCATAACCATGCACAAGTGCATCAATAATCGAGACTTATCCTACCTAGACCCCCTTCACCATTATTTACTAATAATAATGGTCTTGTACCTAATCCTGATTGTGCAATCACAACTTGATGGTCAAGTATTACCATACCAGCCCCAAAACCATCTACCACTTCACCTATCATCCAACTAGCCATTTTGCCTTGGAACAAGCCATTTACCACTGACAAATAAAATATGTTTGACATGTGTAACAATTAAAAAATATGCTATCACAAATCTCCATTTTAGATTTATTGTGTACATCTATAATTCATAAAAACATCTTGACAGAGTTCCTTGGTCAATACATAATTTCAAATGACATATCCCCTGACAAATTTCAAGATTTGGTTGGACACCTAACTCCATCCCATTAAGTAAAATTCAACCAAAGTGATAATTCATCCCTTGACCCACTTCACAATATTTTATTGTAAATCAAAGTTTATATAAAGAGGTACAAAGTGAAATGTGTCCTCATAGACAATGGATCGGGTCTAAATATTGTGTCTCTAAAGCTCATCAAGCTTCTAAATTACACCTCAATATATCTCTAAGTAGAAACAATTTCCATCAAAGCCTATGACAATAAAGAATGAGAATCACAAGGAACTATTAGCTTGATAGTTATCATTAGGCCCTTAACCCATGATACACTTTGCTATGCTCTAAATCTCTATTTTTAATACAATATGTTTTTGGATAGACCTTGGTTACACAAGATTCATATAGTCCCATCGATGTTTCACTAGTGTATCAATTTCTCCCATTCAAGGATGAAGGTTATTATTCTAATACATTTTCATCCAGATAAACATTACAAACATATAGAGGTTGAGTTCAAGAGATACAATTACCATTTTGGCATGAATCCATTCACCAAGCAAGACAAAAAGAAAGTCATACTTATTGATTTACTAGAGGCCAACTTCATTAACCTTGGTATCCTTGATTTTCTTTCCTATATGCTACCTCCTAAAATATCTAATCACTATACCATCTTCGCTAATGACCCAAGAGAGTACTTACCCCATGACGCCTTTCACATTGTAAATCTTCCACATAACCCAAAATACTTTAGAAGACCAAAATCTAAACGACTTCATGTGTAATGGAAAATAAAAGGCAAAGGTAAAATGCATAGTCTAGGACCTATCACATTTATACTGGCCCCTATACAAGAATAAGACCCTCTTAAAGGAGATGAATCATGGTTGTATAATGACAAATTGGCTAATTGTTACAAGAAATCCATGTATCTTATTCCTAATAGGATCATAAAGAATCAAGATTATGAAAGAAGAGGCCTCAGGCCAAATCAATAGGGAAAAATTGAGCCAATTTCTATGACTAATTAAAAAGGAACCTATGGAATTGGATTTAAACCTCTTGGGGGTGACCTCATGTATCTTATTCAAGTTCTATCACCAATGACTAGTGATGATGTTGTTGATAGTGAAGCAAAGTTAGATCATAGCTAATTTGATGACTTAGCCCAAACCAACTTGTTTGTCAATAATACCATTTGTACCCTTTGACCAATTATTTGTCATAATCCACTACCATTATATTATCCTCAACTATATATTGGGGCTAACATGAATCCACCATGTCAATTGATGAGTTTTAAAATGATGAAGATTTATATGATTTTCTAAGCCTTAGGGACAATGTTCCATTGGGAGATCATAAATCAAGATTCTCAATCAAATTAAATCCTAAAGCCTATTTTGGAGAGTGGGTAAGCACACTTAGTCAAAAATAAATTAATAAAACATTGAGGTCCCAAAGTGAAAACCTTTTTAAGGCACTTTTTGATCAGGGAAAAAGTAAATAAAAAGGCTAGTCTAGTGGTGAAAACCTATTTCAAGCACCACTAGATGGGGGTGGACAACCTTCTTTAAATTTATACTAGGATACCACCAATGACAAAATATTCTATGGGTATGAGTTTAGTCTTGAAGAGTAATATGATTTTGATCAAATCATTTAGGGAATGAACAATGACAAAATTGTCTATGTTTCAGAATTTAGTCTTGAAGAAACAAAAGCCTTAGATCAAATCATACAAGAGTTTCCAACTATTTTTATCACATGGCCATATCTCCCATTGAACAATTTTGATTCATCATGTCTAGGAGATCTTATATAACTAGTCCTAATAGAGGACTCTACTATTATAAACTAGTTCAAATCTTTGCCCACTATTCTTGAAGATGGTTCGACCCTTCTAGTAGAAGACATAAAAAATGTAAGCATAGTGTCTCTAGATGAACCCAAAGTGGATTAAATTAGGTATGTCCCTCACTAAAGAAGAGTGTGAAGTCTTTACATCTCTATTGAGAGAATTTGTAGATATATTTGCATGGGCATATTCTGACATGCCTAGTTTAGACGCCACCTTAGTTATTCACCACCTTGTGGTACATCATGATGCCAAACCAATGAAGAAAAAATTACACAAAATGCATCCTTATATTACTGTATTGGTAAATAAATAATTGGAAAATTTCTTGGAAGCAAGATGTATCTAGCCAATTAATTATTCTAATGGATTTTTAATGTAGTTCCAGTCAATAAAAATTCAAAAAGAATCAAAATCTACACTAATTTTAGGGAAATTAACAAAGCTTACCCTAAGGATGACTTTCCATTGACATGATTGTAAACTCCATAGTAATTTATGAGATTCTTTCACTGATGGATGGTTTCTTACATTATAATTAGATCCAAATAAAACTAAAATACCAATACAAAATAATATTCACCACTCCATGGGGAACATTCTATTATCAGGTTAAGCCATTTGGTCTTAAGAACATAGGGGCCACCTATAAAAGAGCCATGACCATCATATTTCATGATATGATGCATGTCATTGTCAAATACTATACCGATGACATACTAGGCAAATCAAAGACCAAGGTCGATCATCCAACAACATTAAGGAGGATATTTGAATGGCTATGTGAATATAAAGTTAGACTCAACCCCAAGAAATGTGTTTTTGGAATTAATTTAGTTAAATTTATTGGCTTCATTATATTTCATAAGGGCATTAATTTTTATCTAACCAAAGTACAAGCCATAATAGAAATGCCACCAATAACCAATTTGAAGCTCCATAGTTTGTAGGGTAAGATATAGTCTATTTGATGTTTAATATCTCAATTGGCTAACAAGTGTCACCCATTTACACACCTATTGAAGAAATGTGTGACATTTATTTAGGATGATGATTGTCAAAAATATTTTCAATAGCTAAAGGACTATCTAATGAATCCATCAATCTTATTACTTCTTATAATAAGGAAACCATTCCTTTTGTATCTATCAATGACCAACAATTCCCTAGGAGCACTTATATCTTAATATGATGACAATGGAAAAGAGAATGCAGTGTACTATATAATCCATACATTGATAGCATATGAACATAATTATACACCCATCAAAAAATATTATTTATCCATGGGATTTATAACTTAGAAACTATGACATTACATGTTGAATAGTAAGACCATTGTCATTTCAAAAGTAGATCCATTCAAGTATCTACTATCCAAAACAACACTACGAGGCTATATAGCCAAATGGATCATGCTTTTTAGTGAGTTTGAGATCGAATATGTGAACCAAAAATCCATTAAGGGGCAATTTCTAGTAAATTAGCTTGTTAAAGCACCCCTTACAAACACAGAGTCATTGACATTCCAATTTCCTGATGAATCCATAATGACCATCATTGAAATACCTCTCAAGGAGTAGCACTAGAAGCTTTATTTTTATGGATCATTCATAGCACATGGATCAGGGTCAGACCTTTTATTTATCAAACCATGGGGGGATCTAATCCCTAAGTCATTTAGAATCAATTTTCTTTATACCAATAATATGGCTGAATATGAAACACTCATGATAGGTATTCAAAAAGTAGTATAATGGGACATACATCATCTAAAAGTTTATGTTGATTCATAGTTAATCATAAATTAGGTTACAGACCACTTTCAAATCAAAGATGACAAATTGGTTTCCTACAAGGCTATGGTTGACACTCTAAAGTAACAAATTATTGAAATCTAGTTTGAACATATACCTAGGACAAGTAATAGAATAATAGATGTCATGGATACCTTTAGGTCACTCATTATATATATACACATGATAAAAGACTACCAATTTCTCATTAAAAATCTAACAACCCCAATTTATAAACCATCAACTATCACAATGATATGTGCTATTGTTGGTCCCATCTCTACTTGGTATTAAGACCTATATGCCTATTTACATGACCAAGTTTTACCACCAGACTTATCCCAAAAACAAACTAAATATTTCTTCCACAATAGCCAATGTTATACCTTACTCAGACCAACCCTATACCACCGTAGTTTTGTTGGACCTCTACTTCATTGTTTACCTTTAGTAGAATCTATACTCACATTATGGGAAGTTAACAAAGGAGTATGTGGAGACCACACTAGTGGGGTAGTCCTATCTAAAAATCTTGAATAATTGTTATCATTAGCCAAAGAGTGATGTAGATGCAGATACATATGTGAAAATATGTGATAAATTCCAATGGCATGACAATCTAATTCATGCCCCAACCAAGACATTGAAACCAATGTTAAAACCATGGCCATTTTCTACATGGGGACTTGATCTCATTAGGAAGGTAAACCCTACCTCATCATATGGCCATAAACATATCCTTACCACTATAAAATATTTCACTAAGTGGTTTGAAGCTATACCCCTCACATGACTAGAAATAAAATTTCTAAATTCATTTTCAACCATCTCATCTTCCACTATGATATCCCTTTTGACATTATATCTAATAATGAAGGATCATTCAAGAACAAGGATCTCAAAAATATGTATGTTGAGTACAAGATTACTCAACATTTTTCCATAACATATTACCCTCAAGGTAATGGTCGAGCCAAAGAATCAAATAAAACCATTGTCAACATCCTTAAAAGTATTGTCAATGATGTCAATCATGATTGTCACCTTCAAATATTCCATGACCTTAGGGAATACTATACCAATCACCAAACTCTAATAGAGCCACTCCATATTCACTTATTTATGATATTGAAGACATTCTTCACATTGAAGTTGAGTTACCTTAATTATGCATCTCCTTAAAGCATTTCCTAGATGACAATGACTATCGAGTATCTTGCCTATAAGAGTTAGAGTTACTTGATGAGAAATGCATGGACACAGTGAAAAATATTTAGGCCTATCATAACCAACTTTGTGGCCACTATAATTGGTGTGTGAAACATAGACAATTTGAACTTAGTGATCTTGTTCTCAAATAAAACTAAAAGAGTACCATGGAAGAAAAGAAACATAAAGGCAAGTTCAAACCCAACTAGGTAGGTCATTTTATCATTGTTGCCAACTATGGTGCAAGAGCATACAAGCTTGCCACACCAAATGGGGATGAAATTTATTAGCCTATGAATATTATATACCTCAAGTGGTACTATGCTTAAATGACTCGATGTATTGTCTATGAGGACCATTTCAAGTTGTACCACATTATCAATATTCTTATTTATATCATAACATTTTGCCATTCTACCATCATATCATCCTACCATTCTACCAGCCTATCACTTATCCATTCTACCATATCCATGCTATCAACTAAATCATGTTTTAACCCATCCTATCTACCCTGTTTCACCTTGGTTCATCCATTGGTTTCACATTTTTAACATGAAGAATCAAATCAATTTTAGTATTTGTTTCAAGAATACAGATAGAGGTAGTATTTTAGAGTATTGTGATAGAAGTTTTGGTAGTTACATTTTTTGTTTCTTGATCCCTTCTAATCATGTTTATTTATGTGGGCTTGATTATAACTAACTATGGTCAAGTCAGTGTTTCAACGATATTGCTACTAATTATAATTGCCTATGGGAAAATTAGTATCATTGATCTAATCAGTTGTATCTTAGTTATAATATCCTATGGGTAAATTAGGGGCAATATTTGTTTATTGTGCATTGTCATACCAACTAACCATTCATATGACATACTATGCCATCATACCAACTGTGCCTATTTTATTTGAATCGGCTACTACTCTAGTTATATTCCCCCATTATAATGTGGAACTTCTATGACCTAGGACCATTTTGGGACTATGTGAGTCATTCTCATTTCATGTTGAGGTCAACTCAGTCCCCCTTGCCATTACACTCTCACTATTTTATGAGTAACATTAAAGTTTCCATGATCTCCTCATTTTGTGAGCTTGGACTGTTTAGTGTCTCATCATTATCGACTGAGTTGAGATACCTAGAAAATTCCAAAAACATTCATACCATTTCAAAATCCAAAAACATTTATCCTATCTAAGCCTATTCATTTATCCTTGATCCACCCTACTAGGGAAAATCCATTATTAGGATGCTTTCTATTGCTTTTATTTTTAGGCTTTCTATTTATTTATTTATTTTCTATTTGTTTATTATTTATTTGTTTGTTTTCTTGCCTTTTTTTGTTTTTATAAATGTTACCTCAACTCAGTTTATATGCATTCATTAGGTGATTCCTTATGCATTATTTTTGAGTATATCCATATTCATATATCAACATTATCATCATGGTTTTTATCATTGGTACATTGTTTCTAATTATTTATTGGATGCGGAGTCAGTCATTATGCATATTTTGGTTAAGTCTTCATGGTGTTTTATCATGATGCCTACTATCAAGTGCTACAACAAAAATAAACTTCGATAAGTCTACCCCATTAATGTAGCATTAACATATCCTTTACACTAGCACTAGAAACAATTCTAATCCAAACTAAATCATATCCCAAATAGAGTATTTAAACAATGAAATAATTTCAACCTTTATTAGTGTAGACAAGAATATCCCTACTAATAGATTGACCAATTCATCTTTATCCTTTGTATCAATATACCCTCATCATATTTGATATCATCAATTCCTATCATGTTTTTCATAATCAGGGTCCAATGATTATAACTACCTATGGTAAAATCATTACACACCATCCCACCTACATTTTCAATGATTCTAACCACCTTTGGACAAATCATTATGTTATCACCATCTTTTTCCCACTTGGGGCATGTTTTTATTTTTTTGTCTATCCTAACTAGGGTACTCCATCTTCTTAATGATTATAAATTCCTTTGGTAAAATCATTATGTTATCATACCATGCTACCACTATCATGGTACAATGCTTATAAATGCCTTTGGACAAACCATTGTACACCATCCCACTTGCATTCTCAATAATCTTGACAACTTTTGGTAAAATCATTGCATTATCACCCCATCATTTTCCTTTTTTTAGTCCCATCATTTATTTATTTTTATGGACCATTTTCTAACCATTTTTCCAACCATTCCCTTGAGGGGGCACCCCAAAATTCATCCATTTCCTTTAAAGTCATAAGCACACATAAAAATTTTATTCTTTGAGAAGATGTTACTATGCTTAAAGCTTGCAACACATTTTCAGATAGTGGCAAACTCTAGACACCTAAAATTGGCCACCAATGGCTTCATACCAGACTTTAGAATAATTCATACCAACCATTGAAAATCTAGCCTAATAATTTCTAAATGTCTTTAAATTGGCTTCATAACATACAAATAAAATCAATTTTGCCTAAAAATTAGTTAAACAAATCAAATGCCAAAATTAATTAAATCAAATCTTGGAAATGTCCAAATTCCTAAAGGATTAATTAAATTTCAAATCCTAATAAATTCCTTAGTGAATCATACATGATCAAATAAATCAATTGTCAAAAAGGAAAATTCAAATATCAATAAATATTTTAGGAATGAATCATTACCCTTTTGTGAGTTGTCAAAATGTAAAATATCTCAAACTACACCTATTCCATGCTAATCATGAAATTTTGGACACCTCTTAACCCTATTGGGGTTAAATAAACAAACCTAGGTTAAGATTTAACTCATTCTAGGTTAATTTTAAAAACTAGAAATACCATACATTACCTATTGAATTAATAAGCTATTTTGGTGCAAAGTTATCATGCACAAATTATCTTAAAACTTCGACATAAGTAAAGTTATAATTCTATTTTTCTAACATGAATTCAAACATAATGTTATAATTCTAAAATTGTAAATAATAATCCAAACCATAAAGCTTTTGAGAAATCATCAAGCTAAAGCTAGGCCAAACATGGTACTAAGAGGAGATAGAGATAACCAATCCCCATTGATAAAGACCTTTTGAGTAGAATTCAAGAAAGCCAATGAAATAATATCTTAGATAAATCAAGGACGGTACAAATTTTTTTATTTCTTTGCATTTTAGGTGTGTCTTCAATTGGTTTGTTCACTAATCTCCCCCCATGATCTAGGCCTAGATATGTTAGCTTGTTAGTGTGTTGATTTCATTATTTTTAGGACTAACACTATACTAACCTCCTCTCTTGAGTAAAATTCCTTGATCATAGAGATCACATATTATTTATTTTTTAGGTCATGGTGAGTATTGGATGATCATCATAGACATATCCCTTCAGGAAATGTGCCTAGTAAGGTGGTCCCTATTGGTCTATTCAAGCATGATATTGAGATTCTAGGTGAGTATGCTCCCATATTTTGTTATGTAATTATAGTTATTATAGCCTACATTGTAGAGATAATAGGGCATGATGACATGATACTTGAGAGAGATGAATTTATCATTAAATGTGACCAAATGAGAATGGATCTTAATAGATAAAAAATTACCTCTCCTACTCCATTTGTAGATCTAGGCCAAAATGTGTTTCATGAGTATGTGCAATTATAGTGTGAGCATGGATCTTTATAGGCACAAGTAGTTACGTATGAAGATCATGAGAGGATTCAATCTCAATCATGATCAAAACCAACTTCTAGTGGATCTTTATCTTATCATGGTCCATTATTAGTAGAGGAAGGTGGAGAGGCATATGATGATGAGTCTATTATAGAATGATAGTATATCATGTTATAAATGTATCATATATAATATTTGTAATATATATATAAACTTTGATGCATATATATATATATATATATATATATATATATTCATCTATATTATTTTTTTGGTATTTTTTCTATTGGTATCATTGATGTATACATTATCTATTCATATCTTTGATCTGTAATTTGATGCCCTTTTTTTGGTATCCATATTTATGTAATTTGAGATGTATTGTTATCATGTGCCTTTTTTACCTTAATATTTTCTTTATTATGATTTAATGTTAACAAACCACCATTGAAAGTAAAGGTTAAATTGGTATTATCTTTATTCACTATTGCATTCATTTTTTATAAGCAAGGTTGTCCCAAAACTGCATTGCCTTTTGCAATGGTGTGTTTTTACAACCAATAATGTGTTAAATATATTGATTCCAAAAGTTATTGGTAAAATAATATGTATTATATTTTAACCCTATGTATACTATAAATATTTATCATTATATCGCATGCTTTGTTTGAAAAAATTTCAATGTATATGTATTATGTTGTTTCATGTTATCAACAATAAAATATTATTTATGTGTGTTATTTATAAATGCTTGAATAATCATTGGCTCTTTTTGAGATACCTCTATCTTTTTACAAGTTTGTTATTTTACCCTATTATCCAATTTTTTAAATGTGATAAACTCTTTATCTCGTAATTGTGATTTATTTTCACACAATGCATAGTAATCATTATCCTTGTGTCTATTTATATGATGATAGTTGTAAAATGGTTTTCCATTTATATATAATGATGAGGATGAGGATAATATTTGAGAGGAAGAGTGATTAGTTTTTTTTCTAATAATGCATGTAGGATATCATGTGTTTGATCTCTAAATCTATCAAACTTGAGTGATGGATTTTTATTGAAAGTGGATTTATTTACTTTATGTGGTGCTTTATGAACTAGTTTTATCCCTTTATTTAGTACTTTAAATTTTTATTTATTGAGTGGATTTGTTTACATTGACTCCTATATCTTATGAATGACTTTTAATTGGATTATTTATTTTTTATTTGGAAACTAAATTAAATTTTTTATTTACAACATCTTGATTGGGTGAAGATGACCCTGACTCATTAGCCTTTGGTGTTTCATAATTTAAGTCACATGAATATTTCAACACATAAATGTATAATTTATAAAAAGATATTTAAAGTTTATGCATGGTTATTTATTTGATTGGAGATAGAAGACCCTAACTAAAGATAAATTACTTTTCCAAATTTGAGGGTTGATAAGTTAGAAAGTGTAAAGTATTTTTGAATTTTAATATGTACTCTTCAATAAGTTCATCATGACCTTGATTCAAACCTTGAAAATGTTTCAATGTTAACCTAGGTACCACATGTTTGTGATAATTTTATAATAATTCATCTTTTAACTTTTCAAGTTGGTTAATAAGACACTAGGTAAGCTATAAAACAAATGTAAATAATATCTTATGAGACTTATAAGGAGATATTTTAGTATAATATAACCACCATTACCCCATTCTTTATAAGAAATTATATATTGAGTTAAATGACTGCAAGGATCCCCACAACCATCAAATAAGGGTAATGTAGGCTTAACAAAATCCTTTGTATATGGATGCTCATATACAATTTATGTAATGGGTTGTCCTAAAATAAAATTATCTTTGGTATTCTCACAACATGATCTAATTTGTGTAATCATATGAATTTGAAAAAGAGAGGAGGTTATATCAAGTGTTAGTCAATAAAACCATGAAATCAACACACTAACATACTGACATCTCTAAATCTATATCTTAGGGGGAGCTTAGTGAACAAACAATAATTTAAAGCCCAACTAAAATGCAAAGAACAATAATCTTTACCTTCATTGAGAGCTCCAAATTATTTATTCATTGGCTTGCTAAGATTGTGCTCAAAAGGTATTCATCAATGGGGCTTGAATATCTTCATATCCTCTTGGCATCATGATTGGCTTAGCTTGGCTTGATTTTGGCATTAAAACACTATGAATTTTATTTATGGATCAAATCCATCATTATAACTCTACTATGCTTCAATCTCCCTAAATGAAGATCTCTAGGATTATATTTATAGATTTTGAAATCAACTTGGAATGGGTTAAATCCTTACCTTGTTTAGCTTAAAGTAACTTCAGTAGAGTTATGAGTTGTCAAGCACTCATGATTTGCAATAAAAATGCATGGATCTTCAAAAAGATATTTTTAGATATTTTAAAAAAGTGACAACTCACAAAAGGTAATGATTAGATTTTAAGATGCTCTTGATATTTGAATTTTCCTTTTTGATAATTGATTTAATTACTCATGGAGTAATTCAATTAGGACTTGATAGGATTTGAATTTCTTTAACATAGAATTAATCCTTTTTAGACTTTTGGACATTTTTGAATGATTTTGAATTAATTGATGGTGAATTTATTAATAGGCCAAATTGATTTATTGCATGGTTATAAAGCCAAATTTGAGACATTTCAAAATTTTTAGGCTAAATGGTTAATGTTTGGTAAGAATTGGTCTAAAGTTAGATAATAAGCCATTAGTGGTCAAATTTAGGTGTCTACAGTTTGTAGAGTGAGATCAAGAATTATCTTTTATAGGTCTCCAAAAACATGCATCATGGATACAATATGAGTAGTAAGAATGGTAGTAGTTTAGAAGGATCATTCATGGGTTGTAATTGGTGATATATTTTAAAAATTGTTATGAGAAGATAATAACAGGTCTCATTGCATGGATTTGAGTTAAATTTTATAAAAAAATCATTACAAACTTGATAATCATTGTTTTTCTTATCATTTTTAATTTATATGGGAGTATAAACATCATATTGATCTTTATTGGATTCTAGTTACTTAGGTGAGAAGGGATAATCCTCACAATTTGTGTTATCATGAAAATCACATAATTTTTTTTATCCTAGTTGACTATGATTAATGTTTAATAGTTGAGGATAGAGAAAACATAATCTTGATTGTGAAAGATCAGAGGTAGAAGTAAACAATATTACTATATGTAACCATTGTAAGTGTATGGAAGCATAGGTCATTTGATTCTATTGATTGTAGACTTATCCCAATTGAATGTTACAAAAATTTGATCATTGTATTACCTATGCTTGTCTAAATTAGTGTTATCAATCCACTTTTAGATATTGAATATCACATGAGATACTTGTTGTGACAAAACCCTTATTTCTTTCACACAAACTAGATTGATATCAAATAGTGGGGAATCAATGGAAATATACTGAGTCAAACTAAACATGGCCAATCCTTATTAAATTACCAAGCACTGCACTACATGCCAATACTCTGAAGAGGGCTTAAACTCAAATTTAGTTATCTCACTTACATGTATGTGTGAAATGTGAATGAAATTATAGATTTTATTATCCTACTATACCCTTGGTAAAAGTATGAAAATGTGAATTCATCCCTTGATAATCTTGGATATAGCCTTAAAAAATTATAAATAGATTATGAAAATCTTTGAATAATTTGTGAGAATTAGGATAAATATGCTTAATGCATTAGATAAGCCTTGTATTTATATATGTTTTAATTTTGAATTTGGAGCCTAGTGGCATGCAAAAAATGACCCAAGATAAGACCCAATGAACAAAAATAGAAATGAAATGAAATGATACTTAAAATAATTTATGAAAATTATGCCTATACAAGTTTATGCTTCATGGATAAGGTTATAGGTTGATCCTATCTAGATATCTCAGACTTATCCAAAGGACAAAGGACAAAATTTGTTGATCACCATTAAAAAATGGAAAGATGGATAACCAATAGACAAACTCACACACCAAAAAAAATACCCATGTGAAATGTGTCAATATATACCTCATTTATTGTTACTAGCCCATGCATATAAAGTTACAATAGATGACATAAAGGATAGGATTTCACCAAAGTTGGGTGTATAAAAATACAACTAGAAGTGTATATTATAGTTTCTACAAATATAATAATCATGATGACAAAAATGTAGGGATATATAAAAATTGAAGGATGATATTACTAAAAATTTCTTTGTGGTCACTGTGAAACAACCTCCTATGTTAAAACCAAGTGCAGCACTTCAAACATCAAGATGGCACAACAAGGTGGATGGGATTCCCAATGATCAAAAGCTTCATCAAGATGGACCCATCCCTTTCCATAGTATCAGTCTAGATGGGTGCCACCATTACCTTAGTATCAATAAGGATTGGATTTGACATCACTTCAATAGAAACTCAATTTGGCACCCCTTATGTAGTAATATCAAGATAATAGCACACCTTTATCTCCCAAGAGATAGTATGGAGGGTATTATAATCAATGGGGATCACCCCAAATATAGAGAGGTTATTAGGGTGGCTACCAAGGTGTAAGAAATGGACTAAACATCATAGATAACTAACAATGCAATCCTTAGAAAAAAACCTTATTATGCCATTTTTGGAGTCTTAAGACAACATAATATGAAGGATTGTCTAGTGTTAGAAAAGTAGAGAAAGGAGAAGATGATGCACAAAGTGAATATAGTAATCACTCACCTAAATGAGTAATTAATCATCTAGGTTATCACATGGAACCAACATAATGAATAGTTTTTTCTTCCTCCAAAGATGTATATAGAAATTTAAATCCTAAAAGAGCATGATGATAAATATATAGTAGATCCTATAAGGGAGAAGGTCTTGATGAATGAAACAACTCAATTTTTATGTTCAATCCAAAATAAAAAAAAATAATGAAGGATTTATTGAGACTACTAAGGCCCAAATGTATGGGCAAATAGTGAAAATATTGAAAGAAGAAGGACTATTCATGACTCTGACATACCTCCCAAAACTAGTAAGCACCTTGGGTAGTGAATATATTTCTTAAAATATCATAAATTTATTCTATAATTTACTAGAATGTGTGAATAAAGAGAAATAAAGTGTAGAACATATGGTTTAATATTTAAAGACTAAGAAAACATGGGATGTGGACACAAGGATAGATATCAAGCTTGTATGATATGAAATCCCTAATGAAGTATTATAATTTGGGAACAATGTAAATATGATTTTGAGATCCATTTGGGAAGCCATTGGAAGACCACATCTAAGTCATAACCTTATTACTTAGATTTTGGTAGACTATGGTCATGTCAAACCTATTAGAAGAATCGAATATTTATTATTAAAGGTAACCAACATGAGTTTGTGTGGCTATTTTAAGATGATAGACATGAAGATAAAGAAAACTCACTACCTTACTCTAGTTGGGAAGAAAGTGACCTGTAATGATCACATGACCATCAATACAGTGGAAAACCAATTTGAAACACAACATGGTGATGTTATTATTTTAATAATTTGAACATGTCTGAGTGAAAATCATATATGATACCAAAAGAGCCTTTTTATCTATATGTGCATATGGCAGTTAGTTAGTTTAAAGTTAACACAAAGCCTAAAAAAATCAATGCAAGACAAAACCTTTCCTTATATATTATATCCTGCATAAGAATCTCTATTATTTCAAAGAATATATTTTTATGGAGTCAACTAGTTCAAATATCTTAGGCACTCCTTTAGTTCCAAAAGACAGGTATCTATCATATTTTATGTGATCACCCACATTATCAAAGATTGATAATATCTATCAATTGTGTGTGATAGATAAATATTATGTTAAGCCTAAAGGGGAAGGTACAATACCGTGGGGATCAAATTCATATATTAGTGGGGATTTAAATACTAATATGTTGAATTGTTTGAATGAAATCATGAAGTTAGACCCATGTGGTTTGTGTTCACATTTGATAGGCATATTCCTTAGTACTCTAGTATTGAAAATACAACATAGTTTATTCACAATTTGTAGGATCATGTTCCTCTCATGGAAATTAAGGTAAATTCACTCAATTATGTGATAAAGGTAGTTAGAGATAGTTGGTAAGTCATTTTTAGAAATAATGATCTTAGTTGGGAAGATGCATGAGATATGTTGCATATGAAATTCCATATTTCACCTTGTCTTTTATAAAATATACCCCAATTCTAGGTAGGATAATGTCCTAAGATGCATCTTCATTATTTTGTCAAGTGTGGAAATTAAAATATATATCTTAAGTACTAAGTGCACATTTTTCAATAAAATCTAGCTCCTATTTCCAAGGCTTGGTATATACATAAATATTAAAGATAAGAAACTATGACACGGCCTTAAATTTAATAGGATTTTATTAAAAAAAATATTTAAGGATGAAAACCCATCAGTGCACAAATCCCTACATAAATTAATAATATTTTTGTGTCATGGGAAAATATAAGATATACCTCATGTAAATAAACATAATCCCCAAGTTGATGATGACACAAGCATCCATGAGAATGTATAAAAGCATTGATATGATTGGAAGTAAAATGGGTTCATTATGAAGTCTTACAATAGGATTCAAAATAGTGTAATTAGTTATACAGACATTTAAAGGGGAGGAAACATGGATCTAAAAGGATACCTAAAAGGAGCATACATTTTTGAATAAACAAACCTACATATAAGTCTAAAAAGGTTCAATTTCACAACCATAATATCATAGAGTACCCAGGCTATATGGAATTAGTGGACTCTATGAAGGTTGAATTAATTCAAATCTATCAAGAAATAGTGCAAAAAGGGATAGAGAACATTAGTATAGAGGCAACACCAAAAAATCCACTATTGTATAAGTGTTAAAATGTATAGTCAAATATCATTATGCCTACATGTAGGTAAGTATTTTACACAAATATCATATGTTTAGTCCTATGTATAGGTTTATATTCATCTTCCTTCACCTTGAAATCCTAGCTCCACCTTCAACACTTGGTTAATTTGTAAAAAAGGGTTAGAAAGGATGGGTTGAGATGACCTCAACCACACCCCCAAACTATGGGAATAAGAAATACCTATGTTTCAATAATCCAAAAAGGGATCAAATGACATGTAGTTATCCCACCTAATTATTTGTGTTATCAATTAGTGATAGAATAGAATGTAGTGCAATCTTATGTGGATTTGAAGACTTAGAAAACTACAATTGTAACCTTGCAATGATATTTAGACTTGGTTTGATGGTTATTGTTTTAAGGGTTTTCATAATTGGATGATTTAGGGTAGTACCTCAAGGTTATATGGGTGTATCCCTCAGTTTAATATATGCTTTCTATATAAGTGATAGATAGGAATAGGCTTAGTCTTGATATATTTATATAGTTAAATCTTTACGTAATTTCCCTCTGAATTAACATGCAAAACACATGGGCTGATCTAGAAGAAGAGTTTTAATTTGGGAAAATAGTTTTTAGAGATCATGCATGTGGGTTCAGCTAAGGTAGATGGATTTGGGGCTATGGAATGGGGTGGCCCTTATTTAAATAGGGATTAATTCTATATCCTTCTATATCCATCTGATTATGGTTGGATGTGTCTAGGAGATAGGAAATAATGATATGATATTAGTTGACATTATGTCTAAGATTATTATATAATTATTTAGAGTTAAGGTAAATCCTATTTTTGAAAAATGAAAAATTAGGAAGGTCGCGTCCATGAGTAAGTGAATGATTAGGATAAAGTGTGAGCAAGAGTCGTATGTTTATGTGAAAGTCATGTATACTAAGGTTTGGACAAAATTGACATTATTAAGTGTATAATACCATATTTATGTGTCAACATTAACCAAATCAAAAATGAGTTATGCACATCATATAAATAGTAGTTAAGGATCATTTCCCTATTCATTTACTTTATAATATTTATGGAGGCAGTTTTTCTTAGGTTTTATTGTGTCCTCATCCAATGCCTAGCACTTTTGTCACTTGAATAATTAGCTACCATGATTGGATATTTAAATGATCTAAAAAAGTATCCAATAAAAAAATCTTATAATTATGCCAAGATTTTGAATGTTAAAATTAAAAAAGGTGCCATAAGGTATGGAAATTGAGACATGCAAACAAAAACCCAATATCCACTTGCTAGGTAAGTGTCAAAAAAAAATGTGAATGCAAAAGTAAGGGGTTGCAATATGGAGATATCCACAAAAAAATATCTCAAGCCCATAAATTCCCAACATTTTCAAAATTCATAAATGGAAACCATACCACATATGGCTCAACAAAGAGTACCCATAATCAAATGAGGAGTTCCTTGTAATATAGAAAAATAACCCTATCTCATAAGCCTTTGAGACAAGGTATAATTAAACCTTCATGACCAATCAAAAACAAGTCTAATGTAAAATAAATTAAAAAATTAAAGTATGTTAAAGTGAATTTAAAATCCAAAAAACCATGATTGAGTATACATGCAAACCAAATAAAATAAGCATAAGAACAAAAACCAAGCAAAAAGGCCAAAGGAAAATAAATGAGAAGACTTTGGAACTTACTACACCATAAAATTATTTATAAATATGGAAGAACCAAATATTGGTGGATAAGATGTAAATCTTACCACACATTCCAACTACCCCATTGCATTCACATCTACCTCTAACAATATTTTGGAGAGGATTTTGGTCTTTAAAACCCAAATATTATTACCCTAGTGCCCTAAGTAATTTTATGATGAACATGAACTAAGTAGGGTGAGTATGTTATTTTTCCAAAAATATTTTTATCTTTTCAATTTTGGATAGAGAGTCACCAATTCCAGTGAGTGCATTTTTGAATTAAGACCCACTCTAATGTTGGCAAGGTGATCCACTACCTAATTTCCTCTTCGTCTGATTGAGTAATTGTGAAAATTGAGAAGCATGAGAGTAATTGATTATAATACTAAATTATTAAGGAGAGATACCAATGCTTTATGTGATATTTACTTAAGGATCATAAAATTACTAGAGTCCCCTTAAATTTACAAAATAGTCCAATTTTTTCAAGTGTAATCTTCAGGTATCTCCATAATGTTTGAGCCTCAATAAAATTATTGGAAAAATTAACAAATGTTTCACAAAACCCAATAATTGTGAAACCTATGTCATTTAAAAATATTCCCTTATCCCCTAACCAAGATTTTTTTACTTTTTCCATATGATAAAAAATTAGCTTAATAGTCTATCCTAGGGGAGGAGACCATTATGCATTCTTGTGAACCTTAGTTTTCCCATGAGACCTATTATCAGAGATTCTTATATCTTTTTATTTTATAATTTTAGGGTTATTTATACAAGGATACTATTTTTAATTTTATTAATTATTATGATGATGGTTACATAGTAAGAAATAATGATAAAAATATTTTATTACAATATTACCCAAAATCTTATAAAAATATTCCTCTAATCTTATGGACAATGAAATTCTCAATTCATTGAGACTATTTATGTCAAATTAATATATTTGATCTAATTATCATCATTATCATAATCATCATAATTATTATAATAATAATATATATGTATAATTTCTTTTAAAATATATTTTAGTCACATACATTAACATGCAAGTTAAAATTGTGCACTTGTGATCACCATTTTGACACGCTTCACGACTATCCTAAGTTCATTTGACCATTTTCCTTCACGTTCTATATGGTGATCCACCATTTAAAATACCTCAAGTCACACTAGGACACATATATCCAAATTTATTAGTATTTTAGGCCCATACTCTAATTATTTCATGCCCTTGGCTTAGTTATTTCCACCTTTTGGACATGAGTACCCCATTTAGACTACAATGCACTCCATTTTTATCCACCACCCTAGAAGTTATCCTCATACCAACATTAACCAATGGGATTTAATAATTTGTACCTAAAGGAATTATTTAAATACCACTATATAAACACATTTAAAGTCATTTTGCACATAAGAGGCTTCCATATAGAAAAATAGGAGAATTTGAATTGCACATTGAGGGAAAATTTCTTATTTCTCTCAATTATGATTACATGAAACCCTAGTATCCCCAATATAAAGTATTAATATATATATATATATATATATATATAAGGTCACAATTAATCAAGTCATGGTTGAAGCACCTAATCATACCAGAATTGCACCAGCATCTAGCATATTGCACTAGTTTCACACACACCACCATAACATGGGATAAATACATGAAGTTTGATCCCCATTTAAAGTATTAGTAGGTAAGTATCACTAAACATAGGGGGTGTTGATTTGATTCCCAAATTAATCCACTATCCCCTTTTTAAAATTAGGGTTTTGAGTAGAAAATTAGTTATATAGTGGTCAAAGAAGTGAATTGAAATATCCTACATAGTCTGTAGAATAAGTATACTAAGGCACACAAAACCATAAATATTATAAATTTTAGACAATAAAACTCCATAAGTACTATATTTCACCCCTACCATATCTAGTTATAACACTTTTTCTCATGGAATCTACTAGTTCATGTTTCTAATTCACACATAGTCAACACAATCAGCCTCTTGGTTTTAGATCTTGAAATATCCCACATCTTGGTTTTATAACTAAGTTTTATATTTCTCTTACACTTTATATATTTAGTAAGTTTTAAAATTTATAAATTTTATAAATTAGGTGTGTCATTTATTTCATATTTTTGGCATTCACATTTTTCACTATAGTTTATCTTATTAGTGTGATCTATCTCCTAGTTCCCCAAATTTGATAAAACATACATACATATATATGTATATATTAAAATGGTTTAAAAATTATATTTTATTTAAAAATTATAATATTTTTTATATTTATATTTTCAAAATTTTAAAATGAAAAATATAAAAGTTAGTAATGTCCATGAGACCAAAACATTCTATGGAACCCCAAGAACAAAAAGCATAACCAAGAGAATGAATAAGCCACCACAAAAAGAGAATACTTAAGAAACTGGACCTTAGTTAAAAATCCTATCATTATTATACCTTTGAGGGTTCATTTTTTTTATTATGGATTTTGACAAAAAAATTCCCCACTTTTCTCAATGTTTTCTCCTTCAAATATTGGGCAAAAACCTCATTTAGGATATCCAAGTATCTAGCTTGAATGCCATAATTTTTAAATCACTGCATGATATAGTGCCATTACATCTCAAACATCCCTAATGTGCCAAAAAGACATATCCTTTCTTCCCACTTTTATTTTTGTATCTTCCATCTACCCATCTCATATCGGAGTTGATGTGGTATAGTTATCAATTGAATTATGAGCATCTTCATTCTCCATTTTATTTTTTCCACTATCTAGGTTTTTTGGTCATGTTCATAAATGGGGTTTAACTTAGTCATGTAGTATTATTTTTTCCTCCCAAATTTATTTATCCACATGATTATTATAATATTTTCCAACAAAATTTTCATAATCTTTAAATTGATGGTATGCATTGTATGTTAATATCTCACTTATTAATCCATAGTTTGTTTTGTTTCATCCACATCATATTTATTTTATTCAACTCTTCTTTTATTATTACCTTTGAGCACCTATCCTCCTTCATGCCCTCTATATTATTTATGTAGCCTAATATATGTATCATATTTGTTGCTTATATTATAAATATGATTTTTTATAATAGGATTGTGAAGGTACTTGTGATTAAACATTTTTGAATTCTCTCAAATTGTCTCCACTTTAGACACAACTTACCATTAGCCTAAAATTCATATTTTTATAGTACCATTGGAGTTACTAGTAGCCCAAAAAGACCCTAGTGGTCTTTCAATCCCATAAATCAACATATTTATTGCTATTTTGAATAGAGTGTAGTGATTTTCACTCTCCTTTAATTATCTTCACTATGCATGTTTCCCAGTTAAGATTGTTATTGCAATCAAGCCCTAAGTATTTTTATTATAAGGCTATTTGGAGTGGGTTTCCCTCAAATATGAAGCTGATATGCTTAATTTATTTTTAGCATGAGAATATCATAATATTATTTTTTATAGTGTTGACTTGCATCTTGACTTCTTTGTAAAAGAATTTTAAGTCTTTCAAATGATCTTTTAGGCTTTGGGTTATTGTTGCATTAAAAATAATATTATTTACACTTTACCTCCCACTAATATATCTATCTACTCTTTTAATTTTTTAGTATAGAGAACAAATAAAGTGGGTGATATTGGAAATCCTTATTTAACCCCCATGTCACTACTAAAACTTTATTATAATCCTATATGTATTCTAATTTTGGCTATAAATTTCTTGTATAGATGATGAAATGCTACCCTATATTCTTTTGAAACTCCAAGTTCCTCCATCCTAACCCATACATGTCTCTAAGAAATGTGTCAGAGGATTTCTTGAAATTAACAAAGCAACATAGGATTTATTCTCCTTTGTCATCCCATATTTTTTAATTAAATCCTTGAGAGTGATGCAATGATTTATTGTTGAATACTTTTGTTTGAATCTTAATTTCCCATTTTCTCCTTTTTATTATTTTTCTTCACACTCATTTTTTTAATTTTTAACCATGATTCTAAATATTTTTTCCATAAGAGGATTGACCATAATAGTTTTTTAGTTAGATAGGTTGTTGACCTCTCTGCTTTTGAAGAGAAATATGACTAGGCTAGTGGTCTACTTTGTGGAGAAACCTTATCAATAAATGTTTTTGAAGATGTCTCTTATATGGGGTGTCAAAATATCAAAACTTGTCAAAATATAAATCCTAACCACTTATAACCCATTAATATATCATGCCTTACCACTTAATAGCCTATAAATTCCTTATAAAACCTATTTTGTGGTAAATAATTTTCCCTCTATGCTAATTTTAGGTCCTTTTGATGAACAAAAAAAATCTTATAATCCTAACATGATAAGGAATTTTTTAGTACTAAAGGAATATTTTTGTAAAAATTTATACAAGATATATCACAACACACCTATGTTGTTAAATTTGTGTTCATTGAAGTGTTTGTGTGTTCCCTTAATATATTGATCCTTTAATATATTATATGTACATTTTTAAGAGAAATTTGCCTAGTCATATTTCTCTTAAAAAGCAACATAGGATTTATTCTCCTTTGTCATCCCATATTTTTTAATTAAATCCTTGAGAGTGATGCAATGATTTATTGTTGACTACTTTTGTTTGAATCTTAATTTCCCATTTTCTCCTTTTTATTATTTTTCTTCACACTCATTTTTTTAATTTTTAACCATGATTCTAAATATTTTTTCCATGAGAGGATTGACCATAATAGTTTTTTAGTTAGATAGGTTGTTGACCTCTCTGCTTTTGAAGAGAAATATGACTAGGCTAGTGGTCTACTTTGTGGAGAAACCTTATCAATAAATGTTTTTGAAGATGTATCTTATATGGGGTGTCAAAATATCAAAACTTGTCAAAATATAAATCCTAGCCACTTATAACCCATTAATATATCATGCCTTACCACTTAATAGCCTATAAATTCCTTATAAAACCTATTTTGTGGTAAATAATTTTCCCTCTATGCTAATTTTAGGTCCTTTTGATGAACAAAAAAATCTTATAATCATAACATGATAAGGAATTTTTTAGTACTAAAGGAATATTTTTGTAAAAATTTATACAAGATATATCACAACACACCTATGTTGTTAAATTTGTGTTCATCGAAGTGTTTGTGTGTTCCCTTAATATATTGACCCTTTAATATATTATATGTACATTTTTAAGAGAAATTTGCCTAGTCATATTTCTCTTAAAAAGCAACATAGGATTTATTCTCCTTTGTCATCCCATATTTTTTAATTAAATCCTTGAGAGTGATGCAATGATTTATTGTTGACTACTTTTGTTTGAATCTTAATTTCCCATTTTCTCCTTTTTATTATTTTTCTTCACACTCATTTTTTTAATTTTTAACCATGATTCTAAATATTTTTTCCATGAGAGGATTGACCATAATAGTTTTTTAGTTAGATAGGTTGTTGACCTCTCTGCTTTTGAAGAGAAATATGACTAGGCTAGTGGTCTACTTTGTGGAGAAACCTTATCAATAAATGTTTTTGAAGATGTCTCTTATATGGGGTGTCAAAATATCAAACCTTGTAAAAATATAAATCCTAACCACTTATAACCCATTAATATATCATGCCTTACCACTTAATAGCCTATAAATTCCTTATAAAACCTATTTTGTGGTAAATAATTTTCCCTCTATGCTAATTTTTGTCACTTGAACTTGCACCCATTGAGGAGAGGACAAGTCCCTCCTCATCATGTGACACAATGGAACCACCACAGGGTTGTTGGTGTCCCAAATTTGAGTTGGATCTCTAGATGAAGGGATAGTTCTCATTATCTAGAGATCTACCTCAAATTTGGGACACCCACAACCCTGAGGTGGTTCCATTGTGCCACTTGAATGAGAAGGGACTTGTCCTCTCGTCAATGGGTGTAAGTTCAAGTGAAAATAACTTTTGGCATGCACGGTGGGATAAAATGTCCTTTCCTTGAGGAGTTTTGGTGTTCTCTCAAAATACCAGCCTTTAGAGGTAATTTCACTAAGCACCAATGGTGACTCTAAGCATAAATCTACTAGTTAAGTAGTCTAGGTGTCCTATTTAAATTTTTTTTCTTGTTATTTTAACTTATCATGAAGGTTTCATGGATTAATTTGATGTTGAGTTTGTCCTAACATAAATTGGGGAGACATATCCTTCTTTATCTATTCCTCTTCAATATGAACAAGTACTTGGCCAACCTTACCATGATCTCTATCAACCTCCATATGACCTTCATTATCTCTAATGTAATCCTTATCAGACCTATCAAAATAGACATTAGATTCTTGAGCCATGGCATATATATAGTCCTTAATTCCCCTCTTCATATGGGCAATATGTTGATGGGCAATCCTATAAAAATGGATATCAAGAAACACATTCTTATCAACCTCAATATGAATCCTACCCTTCATGATTTGATGCTTATTATCTTTGAGAATATTATTATGATCCTTGTCAAATGAGATTATATGTTCTCATGGATTATACCCCAAGATGTTATGGACAAAGTGTAGCTCCTACTCATGCCTATGTTTCACTTCCATATGATCTCACTAGTACTTTCCTCTTTTCCAAATCTACTCATAAGCCTTCTCCTTCATTCCAAACTCCATCTCCAATCCTTTATCCTTACACTAAATCTCACACTCAACCTCCTCCACCTCAAATCTATGAGCCTACTCATCATTTTTCCACTTTACCCCTTTTCAAGGATGAACCTATTTTGAGAGAGGCAAGTAAAGAGGAGCAAATCCAATTCATGGCTGATCAAGAGACTCTCATGAATGATTATGAGGATTAAATCACCATAGGAACTCCCCTTGATGAGAAAAAGGATATATTAATAGCTAATGTTTCTAGGTTTGAAGGGATGTGTGTCCATGAACAATTTCCCACACTTCACCCTCAATCTAATTTTGAACTCTATGTGCCACCCCCACCAACTAGTTCATATTACCCACATGCCATCACACATTAGCATAATTTACCTATGGTATGGTATTCTAATGAGGACTAGTTATATGATAAATAAAATGATATCTTGCTTGAACAAAACCTAGCACCTTGGCAACCTAGTTGGGTTAGAGAACATGATTTCAAAATGCCTAGTATTTGTGTTACCTTGAGGGAGAAGGAGGTATGGGATATTGAAGATAAATATATATCTGATCCAAAGGTTAAAATGAGCATCATGATCATGAAATAAAACATACTTTCAAGTATGAAGAACATTTTCAAGCTACCTCTCAAGAAATTGCAGTCTTAGGAGAGTTTAATGAAACCGAGGTAGAAGAGTCAACTCTTGAAGATGAGCATGAGGAACAAAATTTGTGGCAAAAATTTGAAGACATATGAAACGAATTTGAGAGCATCAAGAAACCTAAAAATCCTTTGGAGATGACTACAAATGATGGCATGTTTCAATAAGATGACATGGGGGACACTTACATGTAAATGCTCCAAGAATATGAAGATGAAGGGAAAATAACTCTTGAGGACATTATAGCTATAAAGGAGGATTTTCCAAATGTGCCTAATGAGGAGATTGATATTGCCAACACTCTTCAAATCCAAGTAGGAGAGGCAATAGGTATGGAAACATGTAAGTTTGATGAGCTATCACTATCTTTACTTGATGGATTCCCATTCTATTTTGATGAAGATGGTGAACAAATTATGGGATGTGATGATGGAGAGTTCCAAGAAGATTCCCATGAGCAAGATGATGTCTTGCTCCTTGATCAAGAGGAAGAACAATTAGATTGGTATTAATTTGATATTAAAGAAGGAGACTATGAGAATATTGAATAAGGAAGTGATCCCTTTTGGGATTAACTTGAAGACTATTGTATTAATTTTGACATCAAACCAACTTCCCTTCCTCATGAGAGTAGTGAAGAGGCTAGAAATCAATTTGTCAATCTCCTTGAAGAGATAGAGAAAGATGAGTTGGCTCAAGACACATACCAAGTAGGACATGAGCCAAATTAGCCTTCCAAGAATGAATTGATAATCATGAACACCTTGGGAGACTACACTAGCATTGGATACCAATAAGAGATATGTCTTGAAGATGAGAATGAGTATGTGTATATTGAAAACTTGTTTGATGCTAATCTATTTAGAACTTATTCAAGCCAAGTGGTAAGCAAAATGGCTGGTTCACCAAGTATTTACTCCAACAAGCAACTTGTTTGGACCCATGAGGTTTTTTGTCATGGAAGAGACCTAAAAAACTTCCCCTTTGATCTAGGAGGGAGAAGAACATATTAGGGTAAATGTACATAAGTAGTTTGTTTCTTGTCTTATTATGTTTTATTAAGTGCTTAAGGCACATGTGTGTGTTTATTTTCCTTGATTGTGTGTGTCTTTATTTTGTGTGGAAGAGTTAATCGGTTGTCTTATTGGTCAAATCAAGGTTTGCTCCTATTATTTCAAAGTGCATTTGACTCCCTTTTGCTAATGGATGGGATAAGGCTACTGGTCTTTAACATAGGCAAGTATTTTACCCCTAGGAATTACCAAAAGTGTTGACCAAATTTGACTTTTAGTAAAATTTAGGTCAACCCCTACATTTATAAAAAATTTAGAGGTCTTTAAATTTCCTATAGGGGTCTCATGTTGGTCTAAATACTTTATATATCCCTGATCCAGCCTTGGTTTAAGCCTATCTTCCTTGTGCTAGTCTAGTCAACCAAAGTCAACCCTAGTCAAACATGTCAAAGGCTCAAATTATCTTTAAAATGTCCTAATGTGGTCATTTTTATGTTTTAAGGTGTTTCTAAATATTGTTTTTGTCCTTTGCCATGTCTTATGTGCAAAAAAGTATCATAATTTCAAGGAAGTATATTTATCACAAAGGAGAATTTAAACATGGAGGAGGTCAAGATATGTCAGGGATCAGTTAGAGGTTAGTTCAAGAAGTAGTTATATGTAGAAGAAGGTAGTTTTCCCTTGAAAATAGGCCATTAATGGCACTTATACAAACTTGGGAAGTCCTCCTTTAGAAAAAATTTGATAATGTGCCTCTTCACCTCCAAAAAGTCATATCCATGCCTGGTATTCTAAGTAAAGGTAAAAAATCTCATTATTTTCTTCTATTTCTTCTGTCATGTCCTTACAAGCCAAGAAAGATCAATTTCAAATTCTTGGTATGGGCTGTATAGTTAGAGTTGAGAGGAATGATTTTGGGGGTTGAAATTAATCTAAGTTAACTTCATTTTCATAGAAATATTTATTATTTCCATGAATTATCCTTTTTGAACCATCACTAAGAATCTAGGCAGCTTTTTATGCACTTTCATTCATGAAGGGTCTATTTTTTTAGCTAGTTTCTAATTCTTCTCTTGGTTTTGACAAGTAGGTTGATTTCAAGTGATTATATATGTTTTATAATAAATGTACATAGGTTATCCATTATTATTTTGGATTTTGAGCTCTCAAATGGTCAAGAAGCCTCTTTTAGTCTTGTTATACTTTCAAATGTAGTTTTTATCTTCATAAAGGATTCTTTGTTGAAGAAGAGGTTTTGAATCCTATTTCAAGTTTTTTTGGTGTCTAACATGCATTTGGAAGTGTCATAGTAATTATGGATTACTTTAAAATATTTTTCCAATACACATGTAGCTTCAATTCTTCCTTACTATCCATACCTGTGATTACTTACAATTGTCTCAGATAGGAGCTTCTAGAAGTTTTTTACAGAGGTGATTATCATGTTTGAATCCCCATGAAGTTTGTGAGGTGACATGTTAATTTATGAACTTTTTTGAGATCCTTTGGTGGCCATTAGGTATTGGAGAAACATCCCAACAAATATTTATGAGTTTGAGATCTTTTTTCCCAAAATGGTAGATTAGTGCACTAGGCACTTTTATGGGATTCAAATAAAGATGAAAGACTTAGTGTGTAGGGACTTTGGTGCATCCATTTAGTATCATGTACCTTGGATAATAACTCCATCAATTTTGAGGTCATGATGTTGAGAGGAAGGTGGTCATTTAGATCCTCAAACTTGCCAATGAAATCACTGAGTTCATTTAGTGTTGTCTACAGGTCTAAACATAAAAGTATCTTCTCCTCCACTTAGGATTACAAAGGAGATATTTACAATGAATGGAAATGTTTCACAATTTTTCCAATGATTTTACATCTTCTAATGACCATATAAAGAGAATTAAACACTTTTTGACTCCCTAAGCTCACCCTCAGTTCGTACAAAGGTAGAATATAGTCACCTACAATAGAAATTGGTTCATAACCCAATCATGAAGTGACTTGCACATAATAAGATGTCATATTAGTTTTTAAAGGAGAATCCATATGATTCTAAATGGAATTCATGTTTCATGGAAGTCCTTTAGGCATCATAACCAAGCTTGTTCAAAACTAAAAAACACCCTACATGCTTAGTATAAGGAATGTTGTCTTAGTCCTATATAGTTAGCTAGGCTTGATGATTTTTTATGTTTTGAGATCCTAAAAATGAAGTTAGGATAATTTTTAAACTTTGTGATAAAAATTTAATTAAATGGATCTAACACCATCACCAAACATCAACCAAGGCTCAGAGATGGACCTATAGACAAGCTTGTCTAAATCTCAAGCAGTAAGTTAAGAGTAAGATTTTCTTGGTGATAAAAGAGACTATATTGGTGGAGTTTTAGACAAGTAAAGGTGACACATATGATGGTTAGGAGACCTAAAAATCATAAATAAGGCATTTTATTTTACCTTTAAACCTAATGTTACACTTGAGCACCTACAAGGGTCACTAGCAGTATAGTGTCCCAGTCAAATAGTGAAGTATGAAGAATGATGCTTTTGTGTGATCAACATAGTTTACTTATGAGACCCAAGTATAAATAATTAATAATTATATTATTGATTAAAATTTGGTCTTATAACATCATTTACAATTTTAAAAACATGTAATTGACACCTACAATAGGGGTAAAAGTAGAATATAAAGTCAACACCTTAAGAAACTCAGTCTTGAAGGTCATGGTAACTAAGAAATGTAAGGAAGATTTAAACATGATGATATGATATGAGACATAAAAAGGTAGATAATTAAATGTTAAAAATTCCTAATTCATTTACATATAATACCTATAGCAAACCCTAGAGAGTTGTCACAGTCAATTAGGCAGGAAGGTTCCTTCTTACAACTTGAAACTGTAAAGGAGAGGATATATAGTGAGATAAAGTGATGAATGATTCCTAAACACATAAAAAATTATTATATAAATTTTAATTAACTTTAAAATGATCATATTCACAAACTCAAAAGATTCTAAACAAGATAAAAACACATTTAACACTAATACCCTATAGGCAGCCTACCTTAAAAACTTAGTCTTGGTTTCAGAGGTTTTTACAGGGTCTATACTTGGATTTGAAAGCTAAAATTTGGTAAAGAGTAAAAAAATAACCTTTATAACAACCTATAATAATTTTTTTTAGGAGATAATAAGATAACATACCTCTATTCTATCTTAGAGGTAGGGTATTTTCTCCTTACATGAACAGGTAGTTTTGAGGGAAATGTGATGAAACATGGACCAAAAGCCTTAGAGACAACTCAAGGTGGTTTTAGAAGCTGAAACACATATATTAAAACATGTTAAAACATTCTATAGTGTTGGAATTTATATATTGTGGTCTATGTAACAAGGTTTGTAGGTAAGGTAGATAGGCAAGGTATAAGCCTAAGCCATCATGAGGGGTCTTTTCCAATTTAAACCTTTGCCAAGAATTATAATTATTTGGATCATATTCATGGAGGTTGATATGATGTGTTTAATCTATCTCAGAGGTTTAGAGGGCCAATAAGAGGTTTCAACCACCAAGGTGTAGGTAGACCCTTTGGATAAGGTTTAGGCCTAGTTTGTTAAGGGTGGTCATTCTCATTTATAAATCTTGACGAGTTATTATAATTATTGGATAATATAAATGGAGGTAAAATACATGTGTATTAAATTTTATTATGCAAGATAATCATTATAAATCCATTTATTGTCTTGAATATACACAGACCCTCACATAATGGAGGAAAAGAGTTCAAATGGTCAACTTGAGATGCTTATATATCTCATAACACTTTACATGGGACCTTTAGTTGTTTGTGGAGGATGAAGAGGGTCATAAAGAATCCCTTAGTGGAATTTTATTATAGTTCTAATGTTTGTTCTTTATGAATAAATGTTAAGAGCTGAAACCACTCCAAAACCCTTGTAAACCCTTTCTAAGGACATGATTAGGAAGATGACATAACTAAAGCATCTAGATGCACTAGAAAGGCCATGAAACCAACTTGAAGATGCATAGGGATCTATAGGGGTATAACACAAGTAATTAAGGTGTACTACACTTATACAAAGGTTTAAAATAAGACTCTTTTTGTATAATTTGTGTTTTATAGGTTTGAAATGGTTTCAAAAGATAAAATAAATTTTGGGAGATATTTTTAGACTTTTTTTAAGTTTTCATGGCCATTTAATAAGGTATATAAACTCTTAAGTGTGTTTGTTATCTTCTCCATCTCAGCTAGTCAAGTGGGTAGATAGTGAACAGTTTGAGAAAAAGGGTGAAACTCCATTTAAGAAGCCTTTTAAGGGTTATTTGATGATCCTGATGACTTGGAAACTCTTGAAAAGTGTCATAACTCCTTTTTCATGGATAAAATTGTATAATTGAAAGGTTTTTGGGTGTCAAGTGTGAGAGGTGCATGGAAACGAGTCATTTACAACTATCAAGGATGATTATGCATGACTAGAAGAAGATGCATGATTAGAAACTGATCCAATTCATGTGAGGGATTATTTTTAACCCCTCCCACTTAGATCCATTATCATACCTGACCCTACATAGATATGAGGTATTTTTTTGAAGGAAAATGATGAAGGCATTTTTTTAAGCAAGCACAAGGAAATATATGCCACATGTGGAGGAGTTAAACAAGTTTGAGAGAAAATTGTCTTTTATTATCTTTTATGACCTATCTCATAGTATATTCCATGCTAATTTAACTCCTATCCTTGATTTACAAGTGTCTTAATGAACCTTGAGCTCCCTTCTCTCTCTCCTCACAATTAGTATAAATATTAGCCTTTTTGGCATTATATGCATGCTCCACCTGAGTATGGTGAATCCATACTCAATCGTACACCTTTTTTAATCAATAAAATGACAATTTTTAGCTATTACATGACTATAATTAATGTCTTTACTTAAATGTGTGAGCTTGCATAAGTGAAGACTAAGGATTCCTTAGCATGTTGCTCATTTGTTTCACCTATTTGCATCTCCTTCTTATAAGGCATGTGGTGTGTTCCAAGAGATGTCAAGGTTTAAGTGATAGTATTTCCATTAGTGATCTAATAGGACTTTTTTTAGTGTCCTAACTTTGTACATTCATCTATAACCCCATAATGTAACATTGATGTAAGGAGTCATTAATTGGATAGTGTATATTTTAGTTATCTTTTAATTTAAAGTGTGAGATACATATGGTTGGATGATACCAACACATCTAGTGTATCACCTCTATTATATTATATTTGTTTTAGTTAACCCTCTCCCTTTTCACCCCAAAACCTAGTAATAAATTTGAGCTATAGTAATGCATCAAGGGGAACTAGTCCCTCATCTAGACATCCACCTCAAATTTGGGACACCCACATCCCTGAAGTGGTTCCATTGTGACACTTGAATGAGGATGGACTTGTCCTCTCCTCAATGTGTGAAAGTTCAAGTGACAACTCTATCCATTGCACTAGTGTGATATTTTACTTTATTTTCTTTTTACTTTCTTATAGATCTTTCCAAAAATGTTTAGGGCCACATTTCCCAAGCCATATCAACCCTTATTGTCTTATTTTCATATATTTTACCTTTTTTTTAACAATTGTATTTACATTTATTTTGGCCTCCCCCTAGTTCCTTGATATTCTTCTTTGCTACCTCACATTCTTTGTTGAACCAATTTGAATTTCTCTCCTTCCTAGGTTTAGATAATTAAACTTGTTTAGTGCTTCTTAGATTATTTCCATTAACTTGATATTGTTGATGTGACTCCCATGTGACCTATATTTTATCTTTTATGCTCTTTTTATGCTAACTTTCAAAGTTTTTCTAAAAATTTCCTTGCTTTCTTATGTTATGCTTATGCTTCCTTTTCCTTGTTTTCCATTATAATTATCTTAGATATATTTGTGGAGATGTTTAGATATTGGCATGTTTAATTTCAACTATATAAACTTGTAATAAGAATTAAAATTAATATGTGATTCCCCAATTTTAATCCTTTCAATATTCTGAGTCAAATAGTGAGAGAAAATGATGTAATCTACCATGTTATTCCCATTGTAAGTTGTGGAAGTGTACCCCCTGATTTTGGCCATGTCATCATGTTGTTACATAGAATAAGGTAGTGTATTATGCAGGACCCTAAAAATTCTTCCCCAAACCACATTATGTTATTTTACTCGTCTATTGATTCCTTTTCCCACCTATTGATTTTCTCTTCTTTTAACCATAATGGGATGTGGATTTATGTATCCACTATCCCTTAGGGTAATATATTGTTTGTTTGTTGACCTAACATTAAAATTGAAAATTATTATTACCTCTATGAGTTTATTATAGGATGAAATGTCCTTTATTTAGGTTGAATATGGGTTTTCACAATTTAGATTCATTTTCATATACAATACTAGGGCAAAGTATCATGTTGTTATGTGGATTATACTTTCATTTTCTATAATATGAATTTAAATGCATTGATTTTGTGGATTTTTTTTAATGTTTTGTATAGATATAAATTGTATTTATTTTATTATTAGGTTCACCCCCCATGTCCCCTCCCCCTTTTTTGTATTTCATTCCATATTGATGTTTTTTTAAATCCTAAAAAGTATGGGGTTTTGCATCCATCATGTTTGTGTGTCTTTATAAGGAAAATTATGTCTTTTATTTCAGATATGGACCATAAAATGAGAAATTTAATCCAAGGGAAACCTATAAAATTCCAAATTACCATTTTTAAGTACTCTTGGTGGGCACTATATCTCTATTTTTGACATGGCATATGAATTTCAAAGCATATTTTTCCATTTTTCAGCCATGCCCATTTTCCTTCTGACCTAGTTATTTTTAATTTTTCCCCCATTTCATCATTTTATCTTCCTATTAAATTATTATCAAATCCTCATATAAATATATTTTTTATACATTCAATGTCCCTCTATTTCTTAGAAATTATATTTTATCATTTTTGCCTTTCAATACAACTTGAATATTTATATCTCTTCCTCCTTCCTTTACCTTTCCTAACCTACGAGCTTGGAATATTTTTCCCTTTCATAGAAGTTTATACCAAATAAATCCTCTATTTAGGTTATTGGTGTCTTAATTTTATCCATATTCTCTTACTCCCTTAATAATTATATTGGTTGACCTATTACTTCTCTCCTTCTCTTCCATCAGGTGTAGTTTGACCAATTTTTGTATTAGTTCATTATATTTTTTTTATGGTTCCTTGACTACTCTTGATTATGTATAGGATTCCTTAAGTGGAATTATTATATCATTATCCTTTACCTATATGTTTTATATCACTATTTGCATTTATTTTATTTGTGTTGTGTTCATGTATTGTGTGATATCTATTATGACTTTCTTTGTGATTATTTATGATGTGTTTTTCTTTTGCATGTGTAATTCTTGTTGCCTAATTTCTATTATTTTTGGTAATTTGTTCACTTTATCTATAATAATCTCATTGTATTTCTAGTATTTTTTTTACTTATACCATTTCAAAAAAATTAGTTTCATGTATTTTTTCCCTTACTTTTAGGTCATCTACCTTATCTTTGATGTTCAATAACTCTATTACATAGAGTTATAGTGATCAAATAAGTGGTGGTGATGTAGGGATATATATTTCTCCACCATCTAGTATTTTCCCTATGGTATCTTCATTTGTTGATACATCTCTGACATGGACCTCCTTTGTGGTCTTTTGGTTATGGTGCACATGTTCTTCCTTGTTTAGCTTTTGGTTTATCCCCTCTTGTCTTATCGACTCATGTTTGGTATATAAATTTATCTTGATTTCATAATTTTTTTTTTCATAATAGTGGTAATATTATTATTACATTATTATTTATTTAGTGTTTTTTGTTTCTTATTTATCTTCTTTTCCACCATTTCTTTATCCTTGGAAAGTTGATGTCTCAATTTTATTTAGTATTACTTTACATTAAAAAAATTTGGTTGTTCCCCTACCACTCCTATTGCCTTGATAGTTTGAGGAGGTATTATGTTGGGTGTGTTACTCAAATTTTATGGGTAAAACTATGTTTTTTACCAAAATACCCCACCCTATCACTAAATTAGGGGCATCATATGCTAGTATCATCTATCTAAATGGTTTTGGTATTATAGAGCAAACTTGCTTTAAAAGGTTTGTACTACTCACCCTAATAAAGGGAAGGGGATGCCTATGTTCATTGATGTTGAATTCTTGTTAAGTGTATTTTGCTAGTTTTTTATTTGGGATGAAATATATTTTATAAGTTTTAATGCACATTTCTCATTTAGACACCTTTCAACTTGTTATTCCATTATAAGTGGGTAGTGTCCTTTGTTGAATGTAAATTTGACATATATATTGATTCAAGTTTTTTTTTAAAATTACCAACTTGTTATGTCTAGTATTAAGTGTAGTATTTAGTGAAAATTTTGCTTTGAAAGAGATGTGTAACCTGGGCCTCATGCCTTTGGTCCATTATCAGGGTTGTTTGTACACTTTGTATATTTTTGGTAACTTATACTATTATGTTTTAGAGCTCAAAACTTGATGTAGGGCCTCTTAAACTAAAAAATTATTGATCTATAAAATCCCTTAGTAGAGACTTCAATATGCTAAAAATACTGGTAGGTGTTTGTTTGTTGGTTCATCTCCTAGTTTGTTGTTTTAGTGGTGCATGACATGTACTTTCCATTGCCATAGTGTGTGACCCCATATTCATTCCTTACATAAGCTGACTTAACCCTTGATGTGTGTTTAACCCTAAATTGGATATGTATCCTAATATTGGGTAGATAGGGTTAAGAATATAAAAATGAATAAGCACAAGGGTGATAAATAAATCTATAGCAAGCAAATTAATTACAAAACTTAAATAGAACATATATTAAATTTATTATGTTGAGATATGATAAATATTAAAATTAAATCTATGATAGATATTACAATGATAAATAATAAGATACTTAGTTGGTTCTAATTACAATATAGATCTGGATCTAGAATAGGCTAGAAATAGACTAGAATAATATTTTGGAATAGTCATTAAATTTTGGATTAGTGCCTTTTTAATTATGGGCACTTGTGTCATCTTGGGATGGTTACATTGACACTACTATCTAGATTAAATATAGGTGTCTATTACATAATACTTACTAAAACTAGATGGAACCAACTAGATGCTCCTAGTTTCATTTTTGCCTTTACTCTAGTGTATTTAGATTTGGGTCATAAACTATTTATCTTTGTTAAATGATCAAAAATTAGTTATTCATCTTCATATTATCCTTTATAAAAATAGATTTGTGGTCTCATAGTGTTGATCTAACCCCAAATACCCTTCTATTACTGGGTGTTTCCTACATAACTACTACTCTGAATAGGGCCTCATACTGATGTAGTTCTCCCCTAATGTGTTGGCTTGTGTGTGCACAAGGGTGCAATATGTGGAAAGTAAATACAATAGTGACCTAACTTACAACTTGACAAATTTAGCTTTTGGGTTGATCCTTCAGTACTTCATACCTACAGGTGTGTTGTTTCTATTATTGATATAAGAATAGGAAAAAATAGAAAAGGTTTGCTCAATTGAATGCTCTGTGAATGCTCTTTGGTATGAATGTTAAGTTTTTGTTAAGTGAGTTTAGAATAAATAGTGATCATGCATATATATCACTCATATCAAGATAATATATCACATAATAACACTTAGGCTAACCTTTAGGATATGTTTCATTTGTAAATTGGAGGACTTTAAGGCACTAGACACTTATATTTAGATAAGAAACTTGAATCGACATAGGCATATAACTAGAATGCAAGTGCCCAAGAAGTTAGAAAATAGGTGCAAATCTAGAACTTGTAGATGCATAATATAATCAAGTTTTATATCATTTTGGGTAAGATATAAGGCCTAGGTCATCAACATAAGACTAGTCAGACTAAGATATAGGCCAAGGGGAATAAGAGAGAGCAAATGTGAGACTTGAAGAAGTAGGAAAGGTCTAGAACTGAGATTAACAACCAAGATCTATGTTTTCCAAGTGTACAAGACTGGGGTGCTATATAATCCACAAATATCATCTACATTCCCATTCCCCCTTTAATACAGTAATTAAATTATTATTTTAAAGGAAAATAATGTGTACCTAGGTGTGTATAACACACTTGATTTTATGTCAACCAAACTTAAGTGTTTTGTTGGAGAATGACCTACAACCAAGATCATGTTACGATATGTAATTAGTGCATATAATCTAAAATTAAAACTATTTAAATGATTGAAATTGAAATAAAGAAAGTTTTAGGAGTACACATGTATTGATGCAACCATCTTACCTTTTATCAATTTAATTTGAAATATGTATCATTATAAATCACTAAAATTGAGATTAGGATAGATATAAATCTAGAAATTGCATATATCTAAATATATAGAGATAAAGGGGGAGAGAGAGAGAGAGAGAGAGAGAGAGAGAGAGAGAGAGAGAGAGAGAGAGAGAGAGAGAGAGAGAGAGAGAGAGAGAGAGAGAGAGAGAGAGAGAGAGAGAGAGAGAGACCCCTAAGCTTGGATAATGATGGATTTCCACCTGGTAGTTGAGACTAGCTCAACCATGTAACCCAATCATACTTATAACCTGGTGAGTGTGAGTGAACCAAGTCAACTCAAATTATAAAATTAGTGAGTTTGGATGATAAAATCAATTCAAACCTATAAAATTGGTAAGATCAAGTTATTTAATCACCTCAACCACACAAAAAGGTAAACCAAATACTACAGTAGATTGGCTCAACATAGTCTATAAAATCTTAACTTGGAGGGTGATGACAGTCCATAGAAGTATTTTAAATTTGAAACTAATTTGGATTTTACAATATTAGGTACATATTGCATAGAATTTTCACCTTATATATGTCTCATGATGAATCTATGTATAATAATGGTACCAATGTATAAAATTATTTAAAAAATGTGTATCTAAATCATATAACTATGTGGTTTGGCCAATTCAAAAATTTGAAAAAGTTTAGGTGGTATGTTACCATTAAATGTCCCCAGTATATATGCAGAAATATGAAAATTGATATAAGTACTAATGTGGAAGACATATTTCCAAAACATACCCCTAATGTAATCTAGGTATGTTTTATATTGCGTAAGTGTGGAGAATATGTTTCAAAAACTTTCCCCTATTAAATATGAGACTATGAACATATGGAATCCCTACCTATATGACACAACCCCACTAAATCTAAAACTATGAATGTGTGGAAGTCATGCCTCTATGACATGCCCCAAATGATATACCCCGACCCCCATTTTATGTGAGGGAAGAATAGAAATTGGTAATTACCACACCTAAAAAGGATAAGATAACCATATAACTATGAATGAACCATGTAGCATATATGAGAACCTATCTAGATAAATGCATCATTGAAGCAGATAGAATGTGATCACATCAAGGCCTAAGATTCATGATAAATATCATGGTAATGTATATATATTAATAGTACAAGCTCAAAAAATAATGGATCAGACACATAATATCACTCAAAAGTAAATCAAAAAATCATGGTCCAAGGAGACTACAAACAAGGGGCATGTTCAAATTATGCATAATTAAATGGACACGACTTAGTCAAATGTCCATAAAAATAATAATGACATATTCAAATTTCCATATAACAAGTAATGACATATCAAATGTCAAATAAGCAAATAAATTCATGAGGGATAAAATAATGGAGTATATTCAAATGCTCAACAAACAACAAAATAACATCACAAAACACTAAAGGAAGCACATAAATGAAAGCATAAGCAACCAACATAGACATATCATAGTAACCCATGGATCAGATGTGTTATCAAAAAATGTTAAGTACATAGCATATCAATTATATTTTATAATATATAAACATAAATAAAGGTATGTATAAGTACATATTAACTCAAACATGATAATGTAAAGTGACCATAGAATGATTTAATCTATAAGTATCAAGATTAAAGAAGGTGGATGCCCTAACATTTTGGTAATGTGAGAAGAGGGAAGGCTCAACATCTATAAGTGCATAGATCATTATCAGTGTATGCTTGTATCACACTCAATGATAATCATGAAACACATGTTTATGTATAAATAATTGATATTTTATCTATCAACATGGAACTAACAACATAGATGCCAAAGAGATAATAGAATATGTAGATACCAAAAATATTTGAGTATTTTTTATTTTTATTTTGGGTATTTTTGGAATATTTTAAGAGTCTTACATAATATATTTATGCAAGTGCATAATGTTCATTGGGATTTTTAAAAGTTTTCCTTCAAGTTTAGTAAGGCATTATATGCCTTTTCCCAATATTTCTATAATTATAAATGGTCCCAACCAATTTGGTTTGAACTTTCCTTTCTTGTCTTTTTCTACATTGGTATTTTTTTTTTTTTTTTAGTATCAAGCCACCCACAACAAATTCACGTGGTTGAGCCTTTTAATTATATGCTCACTTAATGTGATCTTGATAAACTCGTAAGTGTTCAGTAGCATGTGTGTGTTTTCACTTAAATATTCTAATTGATACAATCTCTTTTCATGGTATTCATTATATTTGATGATGTCTTTGAGAGAAACATGTAAGGTATCTCAAGTTAAATTCATAAAACTACCTTTGTACCATATAACAAATAATAAAGTGTAGCTTGGATAGGTTTGTGAACACTAGTACAGTATGCCCATAACTCATACACCATTTATTGGTGCCAATCAGTACTATATTATTCAACTATTTTACCAAGTATCTTGACAATAGTATAATTGGTTGCCTTTTCCTATCCATTACCTTATGGATAATAAAGTGTAGAAAAGGTATGTTTAATTTTGTATTTATTGTAAAAGTGTTTTATCTTCTTGTTTTTAAATGATGATCCATTATCAAAAATAATAATTTAAGGTATTCCAAAATGGTAAATAATATTGGTCATAAAAAACCTACATATATCATCCCCTATGGTAAACTCAAGTGGAATTGCTTCCACCCATTTTATAAAATAGTATGTATTTATTATTATGAACTTGTGTCCACCAATTTATATTGGATTTGTCTTTCTAATAAATTCAAAAACCCATAATGAAAAATGTCATGGTGAAATAATTGGTTGTAACTCATTTGATGGTTCATGACTCAAATTGTTATATTTTTGGCATTGTAAATAAATTTTTTCATGTTCAATACATTATTTTTCCATGGTAGGCCAATAATGACCTTGGAATAATAGTTTTTGAGATATGGCATGTTTGGTGAAATTCCCACAAAACTCATTGTCATGCATTTTTAAGAGTGTAGTGTGGGATTCATCTTTGTTAAAACATCAAAGAAATTGTTTTTCAAAACCTAATTTTAACAAATCGTTTACAATAATAACATGAAAACTTCTTCATTTTATAATTTAAACTTATCATTTCACATAAAGTGGTATAGTATGTAATCTTGATAGAGGAAATTACAAATATCACTGTACCATTCTGTGTTTTTAGAATTTTGGGTAATAACAAGAATGGCTAAGGCATCCATTTTATCATAATAAATGAAAGGATCCTATAATTATCATATGGAAAATTCTATATGATCATCATTAATATCAAAAGGCATCAAGGATTCCACACATACCATGGCATTTGCATGGTGGTTATATTTATGGGGAATATTATCAATAAAAATGTATCAAACATCTCTATGAGTTTATCCACCATTTATTTATATGGTATACTATGTTATTATTTGGTTTATTAATGATTATTAACTTGATTAATAATTAATTGAAAATCACCAAAAAATTTAATGTCCTTAATATGAATCTTATGTTCTATGGATAACCTTATTATCAAGGCCTCATATTCAGCTCCATTTTTGGTGTAATAAAATGATAATTTTTAGGATAAAGGCATGTATTCACCCTCAAGGGTGAAAAATACAATGCCAACACCTACCCATATTCTACATATGGATCCATTAAATACCATTGTCCATGGACTGGAAGATATATTATATACCTCAAACTCAACATGATAAGCTTCATTAAGTAAAAAGAATCTAGTAAGGGAGATGTAACTAAATGGTTGGCTATAGCTTTACCTTTTATTAATTTATGGGATACAAATTTTAGATCAAACTCTATAAGTTGCATCACCCATTTTGGAATGCAATTAGTTAAGTGTGTTTTTTCATAAGTAACTTTAATGAATCTTCTTTAATTATGATATGAGCCTCATTATTGAGCAAATAATGTCATAGCTTTTGGGTAGTAAAAACCAAAGCTAAAAAAAAAAATCCATTACTAAATATTTGAATTTATAATTTACCAACTGACGACTGATGTAATTGATTGAAGATTCTTTGTGATCATCATCATATTATGCTAATAGGTCCCAAAGGGCCTCATGGGTGGTTGACATATAAATAATTGATGGTCTATCTAGAATAGGTGGAATGAATAGTAGTGGGTTTGATAGATATTATTTGATTTTATTAAAAAATTGTTGACAGACATCATCTTATATAAATTTTGTATCCATTTTTAGGAAACACTTGAAAGTAATTATTTTATTAGCTAACTATATAATGAAACATTGAATAACATGAATTATTCCCTATAAACATTTTTACTACTTTAGATTGGTTGTTGGTGGATTTTCAACAATGTATTTTACCTTTTTTGGATCAACCTTGGTGACTTGATAAGAAATAATGTACTTAAAGAGGTTTCTAAAAAATACTCTGAAACAACATTTTTGGGGATTTAATCAAACATTTAACTTTCACAATCATTCAAATATTTGTCATAAATCAGTATCATGGTCTTGGTGATGTTTAGATTTTACATTTAAATCATCGATATAGACCTCAATAGTTTTTTAAATAAAATCATGAAATATATGAGTTGTGTCCCTTTAGTATGTGGATCTTACATTTTTTAGTCCAAAAGGCATGGTTGTATAACAAAATATACCCCATGGTGTAGTAAATGTTGTCTTTTCTTGATTTGTGGGGTTAATTTTAATTTGGTTATACCTAGCAAATCCATCCATAAATGAATACGTCTCATATCCAACTATAGAATAAAAAATCATGTTGATATTAGGTAACAAAAAATCATATTTTGGACAAGCCTTGTTTAAATCATGGTAATCAGTGCGATAATGAATATCACCATTAGGTTTAATAATAAGTACAATGTTTGACACCTAATCATAATGTGTATTAGATCTTATAAATCCCATGTCTAAGAGATTCTAAATTTCATCTTTTATAAATAATGCCACTTTAGGATGCACCTTAGGCATATTTTATTTATTTGGCTTTGCATCTGGGTACAAAATATATTGTGCATTGTCACTAATGTGTTAGTCCTAGGTATATTTAAATAATCCCAAGAAAAAAATTTAGGAAAATCATGAAGGACTTTCTAATAGGTTTTTTCTTCATCATCTTACATCATTATAGTAAGTATAACTAATTGAGCATCTTTATTTATTTCATAGTTATATTTGATTATTTATTCATTTAGATAATTATCTCTTTCTGATAAATAGTGTAGTAGGAATAGTTTTCAATGCATCATTTTGGATATTGGTATCATCATTCTCACCAAAGTAAGCATGATCAAATGTGGCATGAGGAAACCTATTCTTATGATGGAAGGAAGGGAGATCCTCATATGCCCCCATGTACTCTAGTAATGATTCATCATTAGATAAATCATCTAATGTCAAAAATTTTGGGGAAAAAATCTCATCTATTAGAGGATTGTTGATTAATTTGATCTCAATTTTAGAAGTATGCATACATTCTATTTTGGCCTTTCAAAAACAAGTTTTATTATGAGAATTATGCTTGCGACTTACATATTTTTATTAAAAAGCCAAGCCTTGATGGTTAGTATTATTTTTAGGAGAGATAGACTAAGATATTAATTTCTCATTTTTACCCAACCCTTGTCCTTTGTACCCATATTAGAGCAAATATTGAGAGCTGAAATCAGGATTGTAGGATTACAGTGCAGGATTATCTAATTATTAGACCATTACACAATGTTTAAAGGGATTAACATCCATTATATAGGTTTAAATAATCCTTGATGACTAAATTTTAATCATGCATGTGAATTATATGTAACTACATACATATCATGTATCCAAGGCCATCCCAAAATAGTGTTGTAGTTCAAATCATTTGGCATAACTTAACACAAAGTAGGTAATGTATAGGGACCCATGGTAATATTCAATGTCATTTATCCTAAAACTTGTCATGAAATATTATTAAACCCATTTATGGTCATATTAGATGGTTCTAAATCTAAAGTTCCAATGTTAACTAAGGAGGGAAAAGATATGTTACAAATTTTGAGCCTTGAGCCATTGTCCACAAGAACTCATTTTACTATTTTATTACAAACATGCACTTAAATGTAGAGTGGAAAAAAACTATTTATAATATGTTCAAGTTGTAAATTCTCCTTTCAAAAGGATATATTATGCTTTATCCATTTGATGTAATTTAAAACATAAGCCACATATGGTGGTTCTATTTTACAAGGTAGTATGGCCATACACAATGCATCCAAAAGAACATCATTGTAATGTGATGAACAGTGTATCAAGTCCAAGAGTAAAGTTTTAGTAGTAATATCTTTAGATTGGGTAGTAACATGGCATGGGGAGAATGGTTATTTCATGTACTCCCTTTAGCACTTTATACTAACACATGTAAAAGCTCATTATAAACATTATAACAAGAAGGGGTATGAAAAAATGTAGTGGATTTATAATAAGTAGATTTAGAACCCCTTATATATTGAATTTATTTAATAATACACGAGGCGTAACAAATAACAAGCACCCTAAGGTATTAAAATATGAATTATTAATATATATATATATATATATATATATATATAACATAATTTTATGAAAATAAAATTGGATTCTTTCTAAATTCTAAATTTTATTTTTGGAAAATCAGAAATCAAAAATGTTTTTATAAAATATAAAACCCTAAGTCAACTAGGGTTTTGAGTTCAAAGATCGGGTTCACTAAATTTTTATCCCTAAATTGGATATGGATCCTAATATGCGGCATATTTGGTTAATAATATATAAATGAATAAGTACAAGGGTGATAAACATATCTATAGAAAGCTAATTAATTACAAAACTTAGATAAAATATATAATGGATTTATTATGTTAAGATATGCTTAAAATAGAAAGTACAATAATTCTAGATATTACAATGATAAAGAAACAATATACTTAACTAGTTATAATTATAATTTAGCTTTGGGTTTGGAATAGGTAAGAAGTAGACTATAATAATATTCTATAATAGTCACCAAATTTTGGATTAAGTGCCTCTATAGTTGTGGACACTTACATCAACCTTGGATGGTTGTATTGATGTTATTGTCTAGATCAGATGTCTAGTATGAAATACCTACTGATACTAGATGTGACCACCTAGACACTTATGGGTTCATCATCACCTTTGATTTAGTGCATTCATATCTAGGTCATGGACCATTGTGCCTTATCAAATGATCAAACCCTAGTTCTTCATCTTCATAGTGACCTTGGTAAAAATATGTCAGAGGGATCATGGTGTGAAGATAACCTCAAAGACCCCTATGTCAGTGGGTTTTTCCTACATATCTACTACACTAAAGAGGTCCTTAGACTGATGTAGTTCTCCCTTAATGTGTTGGCTTGTTTGTGTACAAGGGTGTTATATGTGGAAAGCAAGTACAATAATTACCTAGCTTATAACTTAGAAAATCAAGAGGTTACTCCTTCAGTACTTCAGACTTATAGGTGTGTTGTTCCTATTAGTGATAAAATAATATGATAAAATAAGAAAGATTTTATTAGTTTAATGATCTTTGTTATGAATGTTAGGTCTATGTTAGGCAAGTTTAGAATGAGGAGTGATCATGTATTATATACCACTCCTATCAAGAGAATATATTGCATAATAACACTTAGGCCAAATTTTAGGATACATTTCATTTGTAAATTGGAATAATTTAGGGCACTTGACACTTGCATTAGGATAGGACACTTTTGTCAATGTAGGCATCTGAATAGGACATAAGTGTTTAGGTAATAAGAAAATAGGTGCAATTCTAGAACTTGGAGAGGTGGAAGATAAACAAGTTTTACAACAATATGGGAAAGATATAAGCCCTAGATCATCAACATAAGACTAATCAGACTAAGAGATAGGCCAAAGGGCATAAGAGAGAAAATTTGAGACTTGCATAAGTAGGAAAGGCCTAGAGCTGAGATGAATAACCAAGGTATGAGTTTACCAAGTGTACATTACTAAGGTGCTATATAATTCATAGATGTCATCTACAATGTGTAACATTTATATTATGAATATTTAAAAGAGGTAATATGGGATGGATTGAGATGTTATATTAAGGGCAAGGTCCCTATGAGTGATGATATAGGGAAAATGATAAATATAGACATAAGGAGGTAGATGAAGCTAACAAAAGAGACAATAAAGAGTGTGAAACTACAAGAGAGGGATTAGGACTAGGAAAATAATATGGTCTACTCAATTTAATTGAAAAAAGGTTTGTGTTACGGCATGAGAACATGTCATTATTAGTATATATGCAAAATATTCAAAATTGTGTGATGGATAGATTGACAGAGGTGTCATTAACTTCAAAGAATAAAATTTCATTATGTGGTCTTAGTTTACATTGGGACCATGTTTGATTGCCTTATTTACACTTTTGAATAATTTATTTTTCCTTTTATCTTTGAATGTAATGATATAAAAACCATGAATTTAGTAAACATTAAATATTATTATATAGTCCATCACATCTATTTGGGATTACATTTGATTGACATAGTTTATTTATATGTAGATGGATAATCATAAAAATAGTAATAATAGATCGAGGTATATTATTTATAGTTTCATTTTCCATCATGTCTCAGAATAATCAATTTTTGTGGTGTCATCAGCTTAAAGTCCTCCAAAACATCCATATGTTATGTTTAGGTTTAATTCATATATTCCACACACGCCTCAATTTTATTCATTTGTTAAAACTTAATCTAAAAGAAAGCATTTCTCCTCAACACAAATCTTAATTAAAATTAAGTAAACACGTGGCTAAAATAGTTTTTTCCATATAAACAACACCTTTATGAAATTCTATCACTAGAGGCCAACATTACAATTTATACATTTGTCATTACCAAATTTATGAAAAAAAAAATGAAATGCTCAATATAATGTTTATCAGTTCAATCTCTTCCTCAAGAGTGTCACTTCCTAATTACACTCCTGAGATTGGAAAATCACAATTTGCATTTTATAAAATAAAATAAAAATGACAAATAATAAAATGGTTTATAGTGTGGCACAAAATAAGAAATGATATATATTTTTTATATTTTAAAATGTACAAAAATATCTTTCAAAATTTTAATTACATAACATTTTCAATCTATTTATTTTATAAATTTTTAAAAAAATTCAATATGACCAATAATTGGCTATTTCAATATTTGATTTCCAAGTGTACTCCCTCCCTCGCACAACTATGCACTTTTTAGACTCTTTCACATTTTAATTTTTTTATGCATGGATTTAATTTGTGCAATGTGGTTAATTTCAGAAAAAGAGAAAAGGAATGTAATTCTTAATTTCACACTTTCTAGTTAATTTTATGTAATTGCCTTAAGCATTCATTTTCTATGATTTTTAACTAATTTTTCTCAATGTTTGAAAGAATTAAAAGCTTGATATTTATAGCTTCCATAGTCAACAATTATTTAAAAAAAGAGATGTTTTGAGATAACATATATTTGATTCTATTTATTTTTGCGATCACACTATGTGATTTTGCATCAAAGATATGCAAATAAATATTTATCATATTTTTCTAAGAATCTTTTTCAAAGAATTGTATATTGTTTGTTTATTTGATTTTGATTTTTTAGATGAGTATTGAGCAAAATTAACTAAATACAAAGCATAATATTTTTAGTTTTATGATGATTATTAATATATTTATGAAAAATCTATGACAAATATTTATTTTCATTTGATTTTGAACATAGAATGGTGAATGCGAAAATTAAAGTGGAGGAATTATTGAAGTGAGAAATGGTGAAAGAAAGGAAAAAAAGGGTAGGATAATATAATTTAGAAGGATATATAGAGTGTACATGAGAGGAAATCAAAATTTTAGATGTTATTACCATGACTTATGTTTAGTATTTTGTGTCTTCTTTAATTATTGATTGGCCTAACTCCTTTCATTATTGATCAGCGTGATATTATCATTAGCATTATATAGATGACACATTGCATGGTGTTGATTTGTTTGGATTATAAATGACATAATAAATGTAGCTAATGCATAGCTATAAAAAATAGTATGCCAAGGAATAAATAAGGCACCAAATAATTTTAAAAGCTAATATATATATATATATATACACATACATATATACACACACACACACACACACATATATATATATATACATACATACATACATATATATATATATATATACATATATACATATATATATATATATACATACATATATATATATATATACACACATATATATATACATACATACATATATATATATATATATATATATATATATATATATATATATATATATATATATATATATATATATATATATATATATATATATATATATGTGCAACACTGCTAGCCCAAAAAAAAATACTTTGTTATCATTTCTACTTTGACTCAAATATAAAGTCCGTCATAGTTTTTTTTTTAGAAATGGACATTTAGAGATGCTATTGTTAACCTAAAAAAACAAATTTTAGTTAGATAAACAATTTATATACCTCTCTGAACATTACCAAACTAATTTTGATTTATTCCTTGAAAATTTCATCTTTTAAATAATGGGTGAAAATATGGGTTTATAAAGGGCACATACCGTTGTACAAAACTAAGAAAAGAAAAACCAAGATTACACCAAAAACTAGGAATAGTAAAAAATGGGCCAATAAAAATAACATGTGCCCTATTACAATAAAACACATCAAAAAGATATAAACTCTTGGTCAATAGAGCATCAACAAAGGTACCAAAAGACACATCAATAATAAGACAAAACCTATTGAATAACAATATCATTAAGTCTCATTATGGCCTCCAATTCATCCTTCAGGGTTTGACAATGATTTTCAAAAGTAAGTTCCTCTTTATCTTTTAATTCTGTCACCTACTTCTTATTTTATCCCCTGGTTATTTTTTTGGGTCCATCTTAGGTGTCCTATTTCTTCCTCTTCCTAAGCCTTTTAAATGTTTTGATACTATAAGCACAATTCTAGATGGTTATTCTATTGGTATTAGTCACTTGATTCAATTTACCTTGATAATCTATAATTCTTCTTCCATTATCATTGATTTTATTCCAAAATTGGGTGAGATCCTTTTTTATCTAGAAAATGTCTTGAAAAGGGTCCCATTAGATAATTTCTTGTAGGGATCCTTTCATATTAATGGTTTTCCCCCTTTCCATTTGAATTCACAACTCTTTAATATCATTTTTCAATTACTTGTTCTCAATAAACAAACCTTTTATAATGCCTAATTTCATGTTGAGCACCTTCTCTAATTCAAAAATCATAAAATGATGGTCTCCCTAAATCACAATCTTCTCCATCCTTTTAGTACCAGGAATGGATCCACTTAACCAAGAAAAAAGATTCATCTTCCTCCAAATTGAGGTCCCTAAAGTGTGAGGGATGAAGATAATATGAGGGATTAGGGATGTCATCTTGGATTTAAATGGTGTGCTCTATAATTTGCTTAGAGGTCACATCCTTCTCCTCTCATTTTCTAGATTCATTACAAATTCCCTTCCCTAAGGATAAATTTACTTTTAAGGACTTGTCTTTTCCTAAGGTATTTTTATTCTTAGCCACCTTAAGAACTTGAGCAGATACATCTTGGCCCTCCCTACCCCTATTTTAAGGCTATTGGTTTATGGTATTTTGATGGTGATTAACCTAGGTCTCTTTTTAGTCTCACACTCTCCCTCTATATGTGGTGACACTAGAGGATTATCATTCCCCCTATTAAAAAACTCAAGTACATATGGATTGGGATTAGTTTCCTTAAGGATAATGGTTGGTTGGGCCTCTTGAAACGGAAGGGGGAAAAGTTCTTGGTGGATAAGCATGCCATTTTTATTTACTTGGAATTTATTTAACCCTAATATCTAGATAAAGGAATATAGGGTTAAATGGGTTATAGATATCCTAGGGTACAAATATGGTAGACTATTTCTAAAATAGGCCAATTAATTTGCAAACTCATATAAACATATACTAAATTTATTATGCTAAGACATGTTAAAATAAAAAGTATAGCTATGTTAGATATTACAATGATAATAAAAATAAGATAGTTGGTTATGATGCTAATACAAATCTAGATCTATAATAAGAAGAATGTAGATTGAATTTGAATTTTGGATCAGTCACCTGATTATGGAAATTATACATCTATAGCTATAGGCACTTGCATCAACCTAGGATAGCTACGTTAAAACTTCTATCTGACTTAGACAATAGTGTCCAATATGGAATACCTACTAAAACTATATGCAAACAACTAAATTATTCTATATTTTGTGTAGCCTTTGCTCTGGTGTATTTAGATTTAAGGCATGGATTGTTGCTCCTAGTCAAATGATAAAACCCTAGTTCTTCATCTTCATAGTGGTTATTGTAAAAATGGGTTAGTGAGAGCATAGTATTGAGTTATCCCAAATACCCCTCTATCAATGATTTTTTCTTGCATATCTAATACTCTTAATATGGTCTCAAAATTTTGTAGTTATCCCCTATGTGTTGACTTGTGTGTGTATCATGCAATGTGTGATAAGCATGTACATAGAGTGACATAGTTTGTAAATTTGAAAATATGGCTCATGGGATACTCCTTATATACTTTAGACCTATAGATGTGTTTTCCCTATGATGTATATGAAAATATGAGAAATTAGGGAATATTTTCTCACTTGAGTGCTTGATTGAATGGATTTGGTAAATTACCTTGTGAGAGGTAAAAATTTTCTAGGGGAAGAATCAATGAGGATTGATCATGTATTATACCAATCCTTTTGGAGAATATCTCACATTAAATAACTTAGACCAACCATAGGGATACATTTAATTTTCAAATTGGATCACTTTAGGGCACTAGACACTTGCATTGACATAGGTGTCTGACTAGGACATAAGTGTCTGGACATGTGGAAAATAGGAACAATTCTAGAACTTATATAAATAGAAGATAAACATATTTATAACATTATAAGTATGATATAAGGTTTGAGTCATCAAAACTATGAGATAAATAATAGGAATAAAAAGATAGTGTATGTGAGATTTTCAATAGTGGGAAAGGTTTAGAATTTGAAGGTACATCCATAATTGAATTTACTGAGTGTACCATATTGAGGTGTTATATAATTCAAAAATAGTGTCTACATTTACCCTGCTTAATCTAGTAATAAAATTACTAGTTTAAAGGAAAATAAATTCATACTTGGGTATGTATAACACACATTTCCTTTATGTGAATCCAACTTGAGTGTTTTTTTATTCACTAACATGAAACCAAGAGCATGTTACGATATATAATTAGAGCATATAATCTGAAATTGTCATGATTGAAATTGAAAGAGAGAAAGGTTTAGGAGTACACCTATGTATCTATTTAACCATCTTGCCTTTTAGAAATTTGATTTGAAAATATGTATCATTATGAGTCATTAGGGCTATCGTTAAGATAAATATCAAATCTAGAAAGTGCACATATCTAGGGAGACAGAGAGATTGGAGGACACATGCCCTCAACTTTAGATAAAATGTGAGTTGTTGCCCAACAATTGAGATTAACTCAACTATGCAACCCAATCATACTTATAACCTAGTGAACATGAGTGAACCAAGTCAACTTACACTATAAATCTAGTGAGGTTGGATGATGTAATGAATTCCAATTTGTAAAATTGGCAAGATTGAATGATTTAATCATATCAAGCATACCAAAAGGGAACCAACTACTATAGTATATTGGCTCAATAAATTCCATAAAAGTCCAACCTAGTGGGTGATTATAGTTCATAGAAGTGTTTTTAAATCTAAAACTAATTTGATTTTGCAATTTTAGGTGCACATTGCATATCATATTATACACACCCTAATTTGGTAAAGAAATATGAGGACCATGTCTTTTGTTTCTCTTTCGTGGAAAGGTCTTAGTGATGAAGGTGAGTCTAGTTCACATGGTCATTTTAGGTTTTTTTAATCTTTCTTATGACTTATTTTCCTTGTTTGTTTCACCCTTAGTGGTCATATGTCATCCCATCCTAGTCATAGGGGGCCCTATCTTATTTTGCATAGTCTTCACCCAATTTTATATTCCCAAGACACTAACGTGGTCCTTGACAATAGTGTAGTGAACTAGTGTCCATTTTAGTGCTAGTGTCTAACGGTCAGTTTGTCAATGTGTTTTTAGTCCTAACCCTTCCTTGAGCCTTCTCTTATGATTTTATCTTTATTTTTCATCTTATTAACTAAAAAATAAGGATATTACATTCAACTAAAAGTTCCTTCTATATAAATAGCCTCATAAGGCATTTTACATCTATCACTTACTATTTTGGTGCATAATTACATAAAATTAATCAATAATATAGCTCAACACACTGCATATTACTCAACAATCACACCTAGATCTATATGCTTGATCAAACAAGGGCCTAAGATAAAGTCATTATATCATACCATGCACATTGATTATGTAAATTACCTAAGGGACAATTAAATGTGATGTAATAACCCTATCATTGAGGTTAATTTAGGTAGAATTAAATACTATAAGGGTTCTATATGGCACAATTGTAACATACCACATCCTAATTTTTCTCTTTCTTTTACATTTTATATTGTTGTTATTTGATGTGTGCAGGTATTCATTAGGTTTTGGAAAACAATAGTGACACAAATGAATGATAAAAATCTAAAAAATATCTTACAGGTTCCTAAAACCATCTTGCAACATTCTTGGAAGTCTCAGGTAGTTTCTCCACAAAAGAACACCAGTGTGGTACCTTATACACTAGCATAGTAAAGGACTATCCTCCTAACTATGCTATTTTTTGAATGTAATTTTCAACCCTAGTTCCAAAATGAATGATTATTGACTGATATCCAAGCCTATTCTAGCCTTTTAGACATTTGATAATGCTTTTTTAACTCTAAATTAGTCAATTTTGTCATTATGAATACATCTCAGATAAATTAGTTTGATATATCCATTTGTAATATTTGTCTTAATTTACCTTGTATACCCAACCCCTTTAACAACCTATGATTTAAATTTCTAATTCCTTAAATAGTTAAATCATTTGGTGAACCTGACTTACTTCAAATATTACTTAAAACTCTAGTTCCATCTTAGGGTTTACCTTCTCCATTTTTGTGTAATAAATTAGAGTTTATAAAATATTAGTTTTTTCTTAATTTTTTTCACAACCTAAATTATCTAATCAATCCTTTAATAGATTTTTATTATTTTATTACAATTACAATTTTGTCTACAAAACCCTCAAAAACCTTGGATTTGCATACTAGGTCCCTATACATCCAAATATTATCCCTTAGGGTTGTTTAAAAAAAAACTATTTTTTCCATATATTGGACTAAATGTTTATCATATTTGTAAATATACTATGCTAGATTACATTATTTATATTATGTTCTTGTTTTTCATTATCTACATTCTTTTTCTTGGTAAGTTTTAAATGATGTCCTAGAAACCTCGCTCACCCAGTTGATGAATTTATAACCTTTTCTCACAATTATAAGAATGAATGGACAAATTTTAAAGATTACATATTAGCGCATAATAATTATTTAATTTATAATGATGATGATGATGATGATTATTATTATTATTATTATTTTTGTTGTTGTTGTAATGATGGATATGATGATTACTATAAGCATGATAATAGAAATGTTGATGATGATAGATTAAATGCATCTTCTTCTCTTTCTTCCCTCTCTTATCCTACTTCTAAAAATAAAACTATGGTGGTGGTGTCCATCTATGCTTCCTTCATCACATTATTTAGGTATTAGTCACTCCTACATCATCTTCATTGAGTATATCCAACACTGGATGTCACTTTTTCACTCTAATCAAAACCAAATCAATAGTTGTGGGTCTTGGCCTAGTACCTGACCTCACTAGCACCCAAGAACTCCTCAACCACACCCATGGTGTAGGTGGTACATCCTAGATAACACCAAAATATCATGTCACCCACTCATACTAAAAAATATAAAATACAGTGACCCAATGGTCATGTAACTATCAACTCACTTGAACCCATCTCATTTGAACACCACCCTCAGGCCACCCCTAAATGCCCCTATCGGGTCTCCAAAAAATGTCTCCAGTTGTCAACCAATACAACACTTATATAAAGTGCATCATGCTCCTTGATTTCATGTGATCCATACCATTCCATCTCTCTACAAATATCTTTAGGTAGAAATGATATATTTGAGGAAACCCATTCAATTTAGCCATTATAATATGCTCATAAGCCCAACAATGCAATAATGTAGAAGATCCATACCACCCACACATAAATCTTGAGTAAAATAGTACAAATATTGATTCAAGTGGGATAGAAATTACAACCCCATGAGTATATGGTCCCATGCTCCTCTATATCCTACACTATATCATGCATCATGTATGAGATAGATACCCCACTCCCATCCATAATAACAAAGGAAGGCAATAACACCACCAAAATATTTTATAATTTTAGAACATTAGTCATAAAAATAAAATATAATAGCACATTAGTAAAACTCCATATATGATGGGTCCCCATGGGCATAACTTCAAATTACCTCATATCTTGCTCTAAGTTCTATCTTCAATAGCTTCTTATAACATTGTTCGTTAATCGATAATAGATAATTTCAATATCCTATAGATATCCTCTAACATCATAGTGATCTTCCCAATGGGAAAACAAAATGTATAAGTATCAACATTCCACCTCTCACATAATGGCATCATCATATGGGAGTCTTAAGGCATCAAATTAAGTGATGCCACATGGCCCAAACTAGCTTTATCGATCACTACCCTCTTATCATCTATCAATGGTAGTCCACATAAGCACTCCATCGTCCATCCATTTTGAAACTCCCTAGTAAGTGGATATACCTATAAAAAACAACCAAATCTAACATTATCATCTCTAAATGAAAAATAAACATGTATTATAGTCACTAGACATTAAAAAAAAGTAAAATTGGAAAAATTGGCTCCACTAGACACTAGTTTTACATAAAATATAGTAATGTTGAACAATATCATTGTATTTAGGATGGTAGCACGATAGCCTAAGACACTAGTGTATTCCTAAGGACACTAGTGCAGTCCTAAATAGGGCCCTAATCTACCAAATTTTTGCTAGAAATGATGAAAAATGTAATAAATATTTCAAAAATAGGGAAAATGATAGGTTCCTTACTAGGGTAACCTCCTCCCCAACTTGAATGATTGTCTCCACCTCCTCATATCAGGTCACATTCATTCCTCATCTCCTCGACATATTTCTAAGCTTAGATAAATAAATTTATCTCAAGTCAATTGATTTATATGATTCTCAAACCAATCAACCAACCTATTTAAGCCATGTTTTAAATAATTTCACCTACCTAAGGTTGACCTTGTGTGCATATTTCACCAAATTATACCATATTATTCCAAATGTAATAACTTGGGAATTGTATCTCTGGTTTTCAATCTATTTATTTTGTATGGGACTTGATCATGATAACCCCCACACTATTTTGGTTACACTATTATTCCAATCAAATTAACTCCATAAAGTGATAAAACCTATGTTTCCTTAATAAACTTACTATAGAACACAAGCCTATATTGGCCCCTATTTTTAAAAATAATTCTATAAAAAAACATTAAAAATAATCAATCCTATGCTCATATTATCAATGCTAACTATCACTAACATGCTTACAAGAATCACTTTTGGTTTGACACCATTACCATAGTCTTGACTCTCTCACCAAAAGGGGGCATATATACAATGTTCACACTGACCTAGATATATAATGATTCAAACACCTAGATATATAGTGATTTAGATAACCATATATACAATGATCCAATTACACAAAGTGTTTTAGATTGACTTAGATATTCAGATACATAAATTTGCTTAGATGTTCAGACACACAGGTTGACTCATATTTATAAGGTCTATGATCTTGTTAGATATTAGTTCTCATTCTTAGATTTTAATCAAGGTTTTGACACAATCATATGCTTAGATTATGATTATTGGGGAATGTTCATATTATTCCATCAATATATGAATATAATATTATACACATGGCACATAGTTACATTACTCCGATATCAGGTTTGGGGGCATGATGCAAATCATGTGTCCTCAATCTCATAGGATTCCACCAAGTTATACAAATATAATAACACATAATTATTATATTACACTTATATTTTCACCAAGATGTCCCTAGGATTTAACTAGGCTAGGTCATATAATAGATTGTAGCAATTGATCCATAGATTATCACTAGACCCAAATTTATGAGGCTGAGTGACAGTCTCAACATTTAAGAAGATTAATTCTTAGACTCAGTTCACATACCATAATTGGGGAAAAAAGGGCTTATTTTTTCACATTTATAGATCACTTATTAGATTCAACTCACATACCATAGTGGGGGCAAGTTGGGCTTGCTTCTCCACACTTTTAGATGCCTCTCATGACTCAATTAACATATCAAGATATGGATAAAATAGGGTTTTATTCCTCCCAATTAAGTATATCATTAATATTTAGTATAAGGGGCATCCACATTACATATTCCATCTTCACATACAACATTCCACTCCTATCTACTTCTCTAGTCAAGAAGTGAGCTAGGCTTATAACACATCTATCCTCCACATAGATTGATCACATAAGTAAGTACATGTATGCATTTCATTTTTACTTTTACTATATTACTTACATTTAATTTTATTAATATAATAAAATGGTAGAAACTATACATGCCTTAATTTGGTCAAGTAACCATAAGTATCGTGTCTTTTATTACTCTTTCATGAGAAGGTCGTGGTGATGAATGTGAGTCTTGTTTGTATGGTCATTTTGGGTCTTTTGATTTTTTTTATGACTTATTTTCCATATTTTTGACACCCATAATGGCCTTATATCATCCCATCCCAATCATAGGGCCCCCTTTTACATCGTCTTCACCTGATTTTATGTTCCCAAGAAACTAGTGTAGTCCTAAACACTAACACAGTGCACTAGTGTCTAATTTAATGTTAGTGTCGAATGGTCATTTTTTAACATGTTTTAGGTCCTAACCCTTCTTTGAGCCTTGTATTATGATTTTATATTAATTTTATGTCTTTTTAGATAGTAAATAAGGGTCTTACATTCAAATAAAATATCCCTTTATATAAAGAGGCTCACAAGGCATTTTACATATAAAACTTAAAATTTTGGCACATAATTACATATTTTAAATAAATGGTATAGCTCAACACACTACATATTACTCATTAATCACACCTAGATCTGCATGTTTGATTAAAGAAGGGCTTAAGTGAAAGTCATTCTAGCATATTGTGTGTATTGATTATGCATGTTATCTAAGGGAAATCTACATGGGATCTGAGACCCCTATCATTGGGGTTAATGTATGAAATAATAAAGATAGTATGGGTTATTTATCACATGATCATAACATCCCACAACCCATTTTTTCTCTTCATTTTGATTTGATATTATTATTGTTTCATGTGTGCAGGTGTTCACTAGGTTTTAGAAAAGATTCAATAAAATAGTGACACATATGAATGAGCATTAGCTCAAAACTCACCTACAAGTCCCTAAAACCTTCCCATAAAATTATTATAAGTCTCAGTTAGTTTCTCCATATAATACTAACACAATAGCTTGGTCACTAATGTTGTACACTATTTTCTTCTTAACCATGTTATTCTCTGAAGGCAATTTTCAACCCCAGTTCTAGAACGAGGGACTTTTGACTGATATCCAAGCTTTTTCTAGCCTTCCTAACATCTAATAATGCCTATTTCACTCTAGATAAGTTATTTTTATCATTGTGCATACATCTCAAATAAATTATTTTGATATATCCTTTTATAATATTTATCTAAATTTACTCTCTATACCCAACCCCTTTAACAATATAGGATTTACATGTTTAAATCCTTAAAATTTAAATCACATATGCACCTTAGATATGTCTCATGCTAAAACCTATGCATAAATATGGTACCAATGTAGAGAATTCTACCACAAACGTGTATTTGAATCATATAACTATACAATTTGGCCAATTTAAAAACTATGTAAGTTTGGAGAACATGATTATAAAACATGCCTCCACTACAATATAAAACTAAAAACTAGTGTAAGTGTGGATAACATGTTTCCATAACTTGCCCCACTATATATCTAAAATTGAAAATTGGTGTATGTGTGGAAAAAATGTTTCCAAAACATGCCCCCACTATATTATGAATATGGTAAACTATGAAAAATGTGGAATTCATGCCTCTATGACATGACCTTAGTAATATTCCCCCCTTTTAAGTTGAGTGTAAGTAACAACATGTAGTGACCTTTCCTCAAAAGGATAAGATAACTGTATAATCTATGTGTGAACCATGTAACATATAGAAGGGACATGTCAAGGTAGATATATCATTGAAGCATGCAAAATATGATCATGCCAAGTTATACGATGCATGATTTGAATCATGGTAACATCTAGATAGTAAAAATATAAGATCAATAAGCAATCAAGCACATAAAAATAGCACTCAAAATTAAATCAAAATACAATGGTCCAAGAAGACCTCAAATAAGGGGCATGTTCAAATATCACATAATCAAAGGGACATGACTTATTTAGATGTCCACAAAAGTAATAATGACATATTAAAATTTGATAGAATATGGTACGACATATTCAAATGTCAAATAGGAAAACAAAGGCATGAGGGATAAAATAATGGATCATATTCAAATGCTCAAACAATCAAAATAAGACACTCAAGGAAGTGTATAAAGGAAAATTACAAACAACCAACATGAATATATCATATTAGTCCCTAGATATATGTGTTAATAAAAAATGTTAAGTACATAACATATAAAGTATACTATAAGATATATAATCATGGATAAATGCATGTGTAAGTACCTAATCTTAAACATGATAATGTAAAGTGATGATAAAATAATATAACCTAGATGTATTGAGATCAAAGACGTGGATGCCCCCAATGTCCATATGACATGAGTAGAGGTAAGACCCAACATATGAAAGTGCATAGATTATGTATTTGTGTATGCCTGTATCACACTCAAAGGATGCGTGAATCACACACACACACACACACACACACACACACACACACACACACACACACACACACACACACACACACACACACACACACACACACACACACACACACACACACAAATAAATTATATGTTATCTACTAACATGGAACTAACAACATAGATGCCAAGGAGCTAATAGAACATGTAAATGCTGATTTTTTTTTTGGATTTTTGATTTTTTTTTGGTATTTTTAGAATATATAAGATGTGTGGAACCACTTAGTCTTGAAATTCCTCGAATTAAAGAGCTAAGGTACTATATGGTGGCCTTGTTTTTCTCAATTACTAATATTCTATTGTTTCTTCATTCAGAAAAGTGGATCACTCGATGATAAATGAAGTGGTAGGAATAAAATTGTGTGCATCATGTTTCAAATTGATATCATTACACTCACAAAATTAAGCATGAGAAAAGGTGGAATGAGGAAACCTATTCTTATGATATAAGGAGGGGATATCCTCATATGCTCCCAAGTACTCGATCAAATACTCATCATTTCATAACTCTTTGAATGTCAAAATTTATGGTGATGAATTTTGTCAATCAAATGAGGGTTTAAAAATTGTAGATCTATGGTAGAAGTATGCATGTATTTTGATCTGACCTTCATAAGAAAAGTATCATTGTGAATAATTTTTTTGTGACTTATATATGTTTTTGAAAAACCCAAACCTTGTCAATTTGTATTATTTGTAAGAGATATAGGTTATATTATGTTAGGATAAAAGCATAAACGTAAATATATCCCCAAATTTATAGAAAGATAAGCTATGAAATCATAAATTAAACTAGAACAAAATCAAACACAAACTATGCAAACCATAATATAAGATTTTTTTGGTTCACCAATTTGGGTATGTCTATGGAGAATGTTTTAGCTATTAAGTGTAATAACACTTATGGAATAAACCAATGACAAAAACCTATCACTCAAACCTATCTCTCACACATTCCTTGTCTTCAATTCATACAAGATTCAACAAGCTTACAACAAATCTTCAACAAACTTTAACAAAGACTTACAAGTATTTACTCTTCTCATACACTACTTGGATTAATGAGTTACATAATAATTTCAAAAGAATGCATTATTTAATATATTGAATTACAAATAAGAGAGAGAGGAAAAATGGAGAGAGAGAGAAAATGTGGTACCACATTCCACATGGGGATAAAGTGATCAATAGTCATAAGTTTATAATCTTATGAAAGGGTCAAAATTAGATCTTTCACTTTAGATAATATCACCTCCACTTATATATGATTCCAAATATGGTTCCCCAATCCTATTATGAGGCCAAAATAACAATGGTGAAGTCATTTCATCTTCCACCCATGTGTACATACACTTATAAAAGATGTCCCAACATTTTTTTGACTTATTCCTCATGCCTAATCATGAAGCCACCTTAGGGTGGCATCCCAACTATTATTTTTCTTCCATTATCATTAAAAGACAAAAGCATGTGGATTACTAAGGACAAAAAAACATGCCACTTAGTGGATTAGTATGACCCACTCCATCACATTCACTAAATCAAATGAGATTTCCACTTTGTAGACCATGCCACATCACCACTAAACCACATCACCTTCCTACATCATCCTACATCACCTATCACATCTCTTATACAATCATCACAAACTCACCATTGCCACTTCATCACATGAATAGTGACTCATGAATAGTGTCTATGAATAGATAATTCACACTTAACAAATCTTCCACTTAAAGTTATTATTCATAACTTCCCACTGTTGCATTTGCTGAACCTAATTTATCATTCTAATATTATTTGTCTGTAAAGACCAACTAAAATTGAATAAAATTTCAAATTCAATTTTGCAACAACCTTTATCATCATGTCTAAAATATTCTCACTTTTATGTGACTTCTCTAGCTTTAGTTGCTCCTCCTCCAATACTAATTGAATGAAGTGATACATCAACTGAATGTGTTTAGTCCTAGAGTGAAATATTGAGTTTTTAGCTAAATGAATGGCACTATAACTATCAGTAAAAAGTATCTCTTTTCCTTTTTGATTTACCAACTCTTCTATCAGCCTATATATTCATATAATCTCCTTAATTTATTCTATAACATCATCATACTTAGCCTTTGTGGTATAAAATGTCACCAATTTCTATAGACATGATATCCAACTCACCATTGTACCACCCATAATGAACACATAACTGGTAGTTCTTATCCTACCATCCAAATCTCTTGCCATGTTAGAATAAACATATCCTTGTAGAGTAACATCTGATCCACCATAACTTAACACTACATCTATTATCCTTCTCATGTAATGCATAATCCATTTTATTGTCTATCAGTGTTTCTTTCATGGATTACTCATGAATGTACTTGCCACTCCCAGTTCATGTATAATGTCTAACCTTGTACACACCATTGCATACATTAAACTACCAAAAAATAATGATTAAGGTGTCTTAGACACATGATTCCTCTCTTCTTCTATCCAAGGACATTGTTCCTTTGTTAACTTGAAGTGTCTTGCCAATGGTGTCCAAACTAGTTTTTCATTCTACATGCCAAACCTCTCTAACACTTTCTTGATGTACTCTCCCTATAATAGTGTTAACCCTTGATTATTTATATCTATAGCTATTGTCATCCCAAGGATATATTTGGCATCACCTAGATCCTTCATATCAAAATAATCTCCCAACTATCTCTTGAGTACATTAATATCCTAAATGTTAGATTCTGCACCAACATGTCATCCACATACAAAAGAAGGATAATATAGTTACCATTTTCAAACTTCTTAAAATATGTACAATGATCAAAATGACATATAAAATATCCTTATTCCATCATAAAACTATCAAACTTAATATACCATTACCTTAGAGCTTGCTTAAGGCCATACAAGCTCTTCATCAGTTTACACATAAACTTTTCCTCCATGTATATTTTCTCCTCCAAATCCCCATGTATATTTTCACATCCAACTATTTTAAGTTTAAGTCTTCTAGTGAAAATATACTCAAAATAATTCTAATAGAAGTCATTTTAACAATAGGAGAAAAGATTTCATCAAAATCTATACCTTTCTTCTAGTCAAATCCTTTTACCACCAATATGGCCTTGTGTTTCTTTTTACCTCCATCTTCCTCCTTCATCTTGTATACCCACTTGTTCTACAATGCCTTCTTTCCTTTTGGAAGCTTCACCAAAACCCATGTTTTATTCTTCATGAGGGAGTCATACTCCTCATCCATAGATTGCTCCCACTTCTCCTTGGCATTAACTTGCACTACTTCTTCAAATCTCTCTAGCTCACCACCATCAATAAGTAACAAAGAATTGAAAGAAGTAGAAAACATTTTAGGTGGTCTAATTACTCTACTAGATATTCTCACAATAGGAGTTTGGGGTTCCATATTTCCAAATGGTGAATTTGGGACATGTTCATTTATAATGTCCCCCAATACTATGTATTATTTTTTGGCTTCTTTTTGCTTATTTTCAAGCAATTATTCCCTATAAATGACTTTCTCATTGAAGATGACATTTTTATTCCTGATGATTTTATTATCTTCCTCATTCCACAACTAAAATCCAAAGTCATTAATACCATATCTAATGAAATTGCAATTTTTAGATTTAGCCTCTAACTTGGACCTATTATTTTTTATCAATATAAGCAAAAGATTCACAACCAAAAACTTTTATAAAATAGTAGTCAACCTTCTTACCACTCCATGCCTCCTCTAGTATTCCACCATCCAAGGTAGTTTAAGATCCTATATTTATCAGTTACATGGATGTATCAACAACATCCACCCAAAATTATAATGTTAACCCTACATGAGACCTCATACTTCTAGCCCATTCCATGATGGTTCTATTTATCCTCTCTGACACATCATTTTATTATTGTGTTCTTGAAACCCTCTTCTACTTACATATTTTGTTTATTGAATAGTAGCTATCAAACTCCTTGTTACAATATTCTCTACCATTATCTAACCTAAGCACTTTAGCTTTAAACTAATTTCATTCTCAGCTAAAACTCTCTATCTCTTAAATGTATCAAACACATCATATTTTCATTTAATGTAATAAACCCAAACATTTCTAGTTGCATAATCAATTAATGTAACATAATATCTTGAACCACTAAGTGAAAATACCTGAGTGGGTCCCAATACATCTATATATACAAGGTCTAACTTTCTTATCTTCTTGGTTGGTCTAACTTTCAGAAACCACACATGTTTTTAATTATCATACACACAATGCTCACAAAATTTCAAGTCAATTTCCTTTAGACCTAGTAATTTCACCTTTGAGTAAAGAATCTTCATTTCCTTTTCACTCATGTGGCTAATTATTTAATGCTGCAAAGCTTCATTTTCACTTGAAGTAGCTATATCACAAGATGAATTAGTACTAATAGTGGATAAATATAAATTACCCACCTTATTACCTCTTGTAACAATTACATCAACCTTGGTAACCTTCCATGAGTCACCAATAAAAGTGACTACATAGCTGTCACTTCTCAATTATCCTACAAAAATTATGTTTTTCTTCAAACTTAGAACAATCTTAACATCCTTAAGCACCCAAGTGTTTCCATTATACAATTTCATTTTAACACTAAATTTTCAAACAATGTTTCAAGGTTCATCATTACCAAGATAAACATGTCCAAAATCACCTTGAACATAATCTCTAAAATAATGTTTGTTAGGAATGGCATGAATAGAATCCCATGAATCTAAAACCCAAGATTCATTAATATTATCCAAAGAAAGTATGAGTTTATCTTGTAACACTTTACTTTCTACATTTTCCTCTTTATTACATTCATGTTGGTCCTTGGCTTGTTTTCCATGAAGAACCTAACAATATTTATTTTTGTGTCCTAGCTTTCTACAATGCCAACATTCTATCTTGCTTCTTTATTTTGATCGTGACCTCTTCCTTGATTTCCCATGGTTTCCTCTTCCTATATTCTTTTACCTTTCTCTATTCTCTATATACAATGTAATTACTAATATGAAAATTTCACCATTACTTCTCCTTTGCATTTCCTCCCTTAGGATCACACCCACCACATCCTCAAACTTGATTTTTACATTGTTTGAGATAGATTTGCTCACTACCATGACCAAACTATTCTATCTCTTAGGCAAAGAACATATAATAAGAAGAGCCCTTAATTCATCATCAAAGTTAATATTAACATAATTCAACTATATTTTAACCATGTTAAATTCATTCAAGTGATTTGGTATTGAACCATTTTCATCCACTATCATGTTAAACAATTTCTTCATTAATAAAATTTTGTTGTTCCCTAGTGTGCTTATAAGACATTTTGTAGTCTTCTATTGGGATATGTTGAAAGTAACTATAGATACTAGGCATAACTGAATGGTTCCAAGTGATTTTATATCAAGCAACTCCCAATCCTCATTTGACATTGTAGTTGGATTCTTGGATTCACCTCCCAATGGAAAGTAGAGGTTCTTCTAAAAAATATAGTCCTTTTACATCTTCCACAAACTAAAAATTTTCCCATTGAATTTTTCCACCTTTGGTTTTTCATCTACCATAGCTCCCACTCAATATAAAATTCTTAGCTTCCATGTAATGAAATTACTTCAAAAATAAAGTATAATAGCATAAATATATAATAGACAATCCACTTCAAGGGGGAAACCTCCACAAGCTTCAATAAGAGTAGAATTCACAATATGATGATAAATAATTACCCTCTACCTCCTATATATAGTCTATCTAGGCCATGGTTACTCCATAGGCCGACCTACTAACCAAATGAAAGCATAGATAAATGTGATATAGCATTAAAGAGGGATAATTAAGCCACAAGTCAGATATTATATCCTCATACATGAGATAGGTTAGGGCTGTAGCATGCCCTTCCCCTTCAAATGAACATTGTCCTCAATGTTGAACAACTATGGATGTTGTTGCAGAAAATATTCACCTTCCCAAGTTGCATCTTCACTGCTCAGGTTCTTCCACTTGATTAGAGATTCCCTAATCTCTCTAGTTCTCAACCTTTTAGTATGAGTTTAGAGGATCTTTTCTAGTTCCAAAATGACTCATCCTTCTTCATCTAGTTCTAGGAGTTCTATCTGGGCTGAAACTATATGTCCAATGACCTTATTCAAACATGAAACATGAAATACTAGGTGTATGCAAGATGAATGAGGTAACTCAAGCTTATAAGCCACACTTCCAATTTTCTACATAACCTGATAAGGGCCATAATACTTAGGAGCAAGTTTTTTGTCCTTTTTCTATTGCTTCAAGGACATCTACTTATAAGGCTACAAATGAATAAATACCTAGTCACCCACCTCAAAATTTCTCTCACTACAGTGTTGATCTACTTGTTGCTTCATCCTATTTTGTGCCAAGGCCAAATTCTCTCTCAAACTAGCCAAAACCTCTTGTTGATGCTGAATGTGCTCCTCCAAATTTCAAACCTTGGTTTGCACCTTTAATGAAGAAGTGATCGAAGGTGGATGCTAACCATATAGTGCTAGAAATGGAGACATTTTAGAATAGGTATGGAAAGATGTGTTATAACACCATTCTACAAGTGGTAGCCATTTAACCCAATGTTCATGTTTATCTGATACAAAATAATGGAGATACCCCTCTAAAAAACTATTAACCACTTATGTTTATCCATTAGATTTGGGGTGGCAAGATGAGCTATGAGCTAGTTTAGTTCCCAAATAGGAAAATGGTTCAGTCTAGAGAAAAATAGGATCATGATCACTTACAATTATTTTGGGGGTTCCATGTAATTTGAGAACTGCTTTCAGAAAAATAGTTGCTACTGTATTTGCTGAAAATGGGTGTGAGAGAGCATAAAAATGGGCATATTTTGTAAGCCTATCCACAATGACCAAGATAACATAATTACCTTCAGGAAAAAGGCAACCTTATGATGAAATCTAGGGAAACCTCCCTTCACCTTTGACTAGGAATTGTTAATGGTTGTAACAGACCTAGGGTCTTAATTGTCTCACCTTTATTCTGTTGGCATATCAAGCATTATACCACAAACTTTTGTACATCTCCATTGAGTCCTTCCCAAAATAATTCTTTTTGAATTCTATGATATGTTTTCAATAGCCCTGAGTGTCCCCCAATTGGATATGCATGCAAATCTGCAATAATCTTATGCTTAAGCTCAAAATTTTTGCACAAGTATAACCTACCTTTATACCATAGGACATTACATTTCCATTAAATTTTTTTAGAGGATAAATTACCTTGATAGATATTTTGAGTCAAAGATTGTATATTCTTGTCTTTCTCCCATTCTAATCTGGCTTCATCCACCCAATTTGCTTGCAATATGGATATTGCATAAAGTAATGCTTCTATGGATGTATCTCATCTAGATAGTGCATCTTATACTAAATTATCTTTACCCTTCTTATAGATGATTTAAAAATCATAACCAAACATTTTGGTTACCCACTTTTGTTGTTCCTCAGATGATAATATTTTCTCCAGAAAGTATTTGAGACTATCATGATCAGTTTTCACCTTAAAGTGTATACCCATCAAATAGGGTCTCCATTGTTTAACTGCATGAAGAATAGACATAATTTCTTTCTCATAAATAGGTTTTTGTAGATTCTTACCTTTGAATTGATTAATCTCAAATGAAATGGGTCTTCCTTCCTGCATTTGTACCACTCCCAACCCAGATCTAGAAGCATCACATTCAACAGTGAATGTCTTTGAAAAGTCTAGAGTAGCCAAAAATGGAGTGGTGCACATAGCTACTTTTAGTTTCTCAAATGCTTTGGTGGTGACATCATTCCAATGGAAAGCATCCTTCTTTAGCAATGTAGTGAGTGGAGCTGCTATGTTGGCATAACCTTTCACAAATCTTTAGTAGTAACATGTTAGTCTTAGGAACCCTCTGATGTTTTTGAGAGTTTTTGGCATGGGCCATTCCATCATAGTTTTGATATTCAGGGGATTAACTTTGACACCATCATGGGAAACAATGTGACCTAGGTACTCTACCTCTTGTACTCTAAAATCACATTTGGATGGCTTCGCATAAAGCTGATGCTTCTCCAAAACTATCTACACATGTTTCACATGTTGTAGATGTGCTTCCCATGTCTGACTATAAATCAATATGTCATAAAAAAAACCAACACAAACTTCCTTAAAAAAGGCCTAAAAATAGTGTCCATCAAGCTCTAAAAAGTAGATGGTGCATTTTTAAGACCAAAGGGCATTACCAAAAACTCAAAATGGCCCTCATGCATTCTAAAAGCAGTTTTATGAACATCTTCATCCTTGATTCTAATTTGATGGTACCCCGAGTGAAGGTCTAATTTTGTGAAATAATTAGCACCATGCAACTCATCAAGTAAATCATCAATTACTGGAATAAGAAACTTATCTTTGATGGTGTACTTGTTGAGTTCCCTATAATCTGGGCACATCTTCCATGTGTCATCCTTCTTTCACACCATGACCACTGGTGATGAATATGCACTTTGGCTATGCCTGATGATCCCTGCCTCCATCATCTCATGGACTATTTTTTTGATTTCAATCTTTTGTGCATGTGGATATCTATATGGTCTAATATTTGGTGGTTGACTCCCTAGAAGTAGTTGAATGGCATGAACATGTTCTCTTATTAGTGGTAGTCCTTTTGGTATGGCCCCAAAAATAGATGGGTGGTCATCAAGAATCATATGTAGATCAGGATCTGTAGATGCTTGTGTGGGTTGAAATTTTATGGAACATAATCATGCAATAATTCTCTTTGCCCCCTTTTTTAGTATCTTGGTCATCTGATGTGAACTAACCAATTGTGGAGATTTTGCCTATAATCCACGTAGTTCAATTTTATTACCTTCAGAATGAAAGTGCATGAATAGTTCTTGGAAGTTCATCTCAATGGTACCCAAGTTTGTGAGACATTGGACTCCCAAAAGAATTTCTATGTTACCCATGGGAATAGTAAATATAGGAGAATCAAGATTGTACTCACCCATTGCAAGCTTAATACTATGGCATTTACCTAAACAATTAATTGTGCCACTAACTACAATCATGACTTGGAATTCTAGTGCTGGGTAGATGAAACAGTTTAATCAAGTAGCCAACTTATGGTTGATGAAGTTATGTGTGCTCCTTGAATCAATCAACACTGTCACCTTCTATTTCTTGAGGAAACCCACCACCTTAAGAGTTTGTGGAGTGATAATACCTGCAAGTGCATGATAAGAGATTGTAGGTTGGGAATTTTTAGGTACCTCCTCTATCTCTTCCTCATCATCATTGGAGGCATCATCTTCTTCTTCATCTTCATTGGATCCCTCAATGTAGAATAACTTCTTCTCAACACATCTATGTCCTTTGCTCCACTTTCTGTCACAACTAAAACATAATCCTTTTGCACGCTTCTCTTTAATTTGTTGTGGGGTCAATTTGTTAGGTGGAGGATATATTGGTGTTGATATGCTACGATCTTTGAAGTGAGTGAATGAATTTTTCTTATTGGCTATGAATTCCTCAGCTCTATGTGCCGTGATAATAAAATCAAAAATATTAAGTGGATTAAACATGTGTACCTCATGTTGAATGTGGTCCTTGAGTCCACCCAAAAATAGGTCATTCAAGTTCTCCTCAGAAATTGTCTCCCGTAAGGATAGGTTTTGAAAATGATGAATCTAATTCTTGATGGAGCTAGTTTGTCATAATTTTTCTAGTTGCTTGAAGTAATTCTTTGTCACACTATTTCCATAGTGTAATTTCAACTCCTTTGTAAAAACTGACCAAGTGACATTGAGAGTCATCTTTTTCTTTTGAGCACACAACCATCGATACCAAATGAATTGATCAGGTTCAAGATACAAGGATGCCATGGTAAATTTTTTTCCACCTAGGATATGATGTAGATCAAAAAAAATCTCCATTTGGTTGATCTAATTGAGTGGATCTCTTCCATCAAATTTGCACATATCCATCTTTGGTAACAGGTTCCTCTATAGCACTATAGTTAGATTTGAAGTAAACTAGTTGGGAGAACCACCCTGGTGGGGTTGTGTAATAGAATTAGTTAGATGATTTGACTAATTATTTTTCAAAGTTGTTATGATATCTACCAAACTATCTTGTATGGATTTCATATTAGATTGTATGCCTTGCACCTCACTCTAAATGCCTTGCACACTATAGTCAAGTTGGTTCACTTTATGATCTATGTCAGAGAACCCTAGTACAAAGGGTCTAGTAAATCCCCCTTCTAAATCCATATATTCCTTGTTAGGATTTTTACCTAGAGTTTCATCACCCTTTCCTCGGCCTCGAGTTTGTGGACCTACCATAAAAAGGCTTTATGATGTCGACCCTGATTGGCACTTTTTGACCCAAATTTGACCAAGCAATTTTGGAATTATTTCGGCCTCAAATAAAACATACAAATAACATACCATATCTAAATTTTTATAATATTTCCAAAAATGTAAATAACTCTAAAAAATTATTTGAATTGCGCACTATAGAGCAATTTTATGAAAAACACTAAAATAGAGATAACTTTTGTAAAATAGATCAAAATAATCTAAAATTTTAATGGAAGCTTAATTTAATTATTTATAACCTCCGTTAAAAAAATTTCAGATAATTTCACAACCATTTTTCAGATATATCCAAATTTTAAAAATTAGGTTTTCACCCACAAGATTTCCCAAATCATAGCTCTGATACCACTTGTAATGAAATTACTTCAACAATAAATTAGAATAGAAGAAATATATCCAAATATGACTGAAATATATCATAATATACAAGCCAATTTGAGGGGGAAACCTCCACAAGCTTCAATAAGAGCAGAATTCACAATATGATGGTAAAAAATTACCCTCTACCTCCTATATATAGTCTATCTATGCCATGGTTACTCCATAAGCCAACCTAATAACCAAATGAAAGAATATATAAATGCGATATAGCATCAAAAAGGGATAATTAATCCATAAGTTAGCTATTCCTATCCTCATACATGCGATAGGTTAGGGCCGTAGCATTCCATCAACTTAATATTCAACAATTAGAAACCTTGATATGATACCACTTTTTAGGATAAAATCATATGCATTAATATAACATCAAATTTGTTGAGAGAGAATCTATAAAATTATAAATTAAACTAGAAAAAATAAAACCACAAAAAATGCAAAACATAAGATAAGATTTACATGGTTCACCAAACTATCTACATCCATAGAGAATGGTTTAGCTATTAATTACAATAGCACTTGGATAATAAACTAGTAACAATAACCTATCACTCACACCTCTCCAATCTCTCACACAATCTTTGTCTTAAATGTATACAAGCTTAAAACAAAGATTTAACAAATACTTACAAGTTTGTATTCTTCTCATCCACTACTTGGATTCATGAATTACATAATAATTACAAAGGAATGCATCCTTTCATATATTGAATTGCAAAGAAGAAAGAAAGAGAGAGGGAAAATGGGGAAAGAGAAAATATGGTGCCACATTCCACATGAAGACAAAGTGATAAATAGTCACAAGCTTTTAATCTTCTGTAAGGGTTAAAATTAGATCTTACACTTTAGATAATGTCACCTCCACTTCTATATGCTTCTAAATATGGTGTCCCACTCATCTTTTGAGGCCAAAATGGCAATGGTGAAGTCATGTCATCTTACACCCATGTACACATACACTTATAAAATATGTCCCAACATATTTTGACTTATTCCTCATGCCTAATCATGAATCCACCTAAGGGTGTCACCACAACTATTCCTTGTATTCTATTATCATCAAAAGACAAGATTATGTGGATTACTAAGGATTAAAAACATGTCACTTAGTAGAGTGATACACACCACTCCATCAAATTCACTAAATCACATGATATATCCACTTTGTGGACCATTACACATCACCACCAAGCCACATCACCTTCTTACATCATCTTACATCACTTATCACATCTCTTGCATAGTCATCACCAACTCACCACTACCACCTCATTGCATGAATAGTGTCTTGTAAATAATGTTTGTGAATAGTGAATTCACACTTATCAAATTATACCTTGTTTATTTTTACCCAATCCTTATTCATTTTTTCCCAATCCTTTTCCTTTGTACTAATGTTTTAGCAAATATTGGGAACCAAATTCTAGGTTGTATGATTGTGATGGAAGAGTATTTTTTTGGTGGACTATTTCACAATGTTCAAAGGGACTAGTATCCATTAGAAATGTATAAATAGATACATTATGACTGAAATTTAAGCATATGTGCAAATAAGAAGGAATTTCATACATCTCATGTATCAAAGGTCATCCTAAAAGTATCTTATAGTTAAAATCATTTGGCATAACTTGACATAAAGTAGGAAATGTAGGAGGTCCTATGGTGATGTTCAAGGATATCTACCCCAAGATGTATTTGAAATGTTATCAAATCCTTTAACATGCATGTTTGAAGGTTCCAAATCTTTAGGTCCAATGTCAAGTAAAGAAAGAAAGGATATGTTACAAATGTTGAGTCCTAAACCATTATCCACTATGACTCTTTTAACCATTGTATTACACACACATACCTAAATTTATAGTGGTAAAAATTGATTTAGGAGGTATTAAAGTGGTGAATCCTCTTTTTAAAAATAATTTTTATGTTTCATCCATTTGATAAAATTTAATACAAAAGCCACATATGGAGGCTCCACATTACTTGGTAAAAAGGTAATACATAATGCATAAAAAAACATATTTTTAATGTGAATAATGATGCAATAAGTCCAAGAGTGAATTTTTAATAAAATTAACATTGGGAGATGTTATATTATGGTAGGAAGTGCAAGACTATTTCATGTATTCCCTCTGGCACTTTGTGGTAATAGGTAGAAGTTCATTATAAAAATTATGATAGTAAGAAGTGTGTAAGAATTTATTTGATTTGAAATTATCATTTTTGAAATCCTTAGAGATTTTATTGAATTCACCATACATGAAACATGACAAGTAAAAAATACCATGATGTGTTATAAAATGAAGTAATTGAGAGATATATTCATATTGAGCATGTTGATACTAAAATGAAATATAATTTGTAACTTATGAAATATTATTAAATCATAAATCAAAAAATATAAAACCTTAGATCAATATCTAGGTTTTTTTAGACACTCAGGTTCATCAAATGTTTAAACCTAAGATCTAGATTGGGGAATCTAGGGTTAAATGGGTTAGAGATAACCTAAGGCACAATAATGGTAAATTACCTCTAAAGTAGGGTAATTAATTTTCAAACTTAGATAAATATATACTAGAGTCATTATGTTGAGATGTGTTAAAAATATAAAGTACAGCTATGCTCGATATTGTAATGATAATGAAAAGAAGATAGTTGTTTTTGATGATAATATAGATCTGGATCTATAACATGAATAAAGTAGAATGGATATGAATTTGGACTAGTCACATGATTCTATAAATTATAAATCTATATCTATAGACACTTACATTAACCCATAATGGTTGCATCGATGCTTATGTCTAACTTAGATGTAAGTGTCTAATACATAATACCTACTAAAACTATATGCAACCATCTAGATGATTTTAGGTTCTATATTACCCTTGAATTGGTGCATTCAGATCTAGATCATGGATTTTTGATTCTTATCAAATGATAAAATCCTACTTTTTAGTATTCATAATGGCTATGGAAAAATGGGTTAATGGGCACATGGTGTCAAGCTGCCCCAAAGACCCTTCTATCAATGAGCTACCTACATATCTAATACTATGAAGAGGGCCTCATACTTATGTAGTTATCCCCTAATTGATGGCTTGTGTGTATCATGAAATATGTAATAATCAAGTACAAGAGTGACCTAGCTTGTAACTTGGAAAATGTGGCTCATGGGATGCTCCTTCATTACTTTAGACCTATATATGTGTTGTCCCTACGTGATGCATGTTGATTATCTCACTAAGTTGATTTACCTAATTATCCATAGATTAATATGGTTTTTAAAATGATTTTTTACTTTTTAACTAAATTTTAAATCATATGTTGTTATGGGACAAATGTATTTTACTTATATTTCATGATTACAAGTTGGTTAATTAGGAATTTAGTACATAATGATTATGTTACATTTATTGTTATAACATTGTTTTATGATATATGTATCATGAAGTATTTGACTAACTACCTTCTTGTCATGAATTTGATGCGAGAGAGTTCATTCCTCAGAGCATGATGGAGGGAGATAATAATTAGAGAGGGTGACATAGATGGAGATGGTAAAAGATGATATAGGAATGACTAGACCCATGAACACTCCACATTAGATTTAATATGCTATATGCATTATGTGTTTGAATTGTTAGAGTTTGTATGTTTTGTAAGTTAATTTGTAGTTAGTTCATAGATATGAAATGAATCTTGTATGTGATTGCATCATGTATATTTATGTAGAATTAGTGCTTAATGTTTTAATATGATTTTATAAGATTACTTTACTTATATTTGTTATGATTACAAGGATGTAAATCTGGTAGATGATATATAATTACTTATATATATATATATATATATATATATATATATATATATATATATATATATATATATATATATATATATATAGGCTAACAATATGTCTTAGTAACATTTTAGAACATTAAGCTTGTATTATTGATATTTTAGAATATAAATATACATCAAAATATTAATATAGAAAAAGACATAGTTAGCCTATATATATATATATTAGTAATAACACAAACAAGTATCTAGTTATGATTAAAATAATAAACTGGCCTATCATTTTGATATAGGAAAATAATGGATGTTGTGTTAGTCAATTTACCATAAAATGGGAAGAGATAGTTACCTTATTAATTATTAAAGGATATTGTTTTATCCTACAGATCTATGCCTAATCTTGTGGTCATTTATAGGCTATGTTGGAGTGGAAGTAATGCTTATCATTGTTAATAATGTGTTAAG
>JARHVA010001606.1:2535000-2565000 GCA_037957365.1 Torreya grandis | reverse complement strand
ATTTATACCTTGTGAACAGATTGGTTAGTATAACCTTGAGGCAAGTTTTCATTCCAAAATTTGACATCGATTATAATATCAGGGTGAAAATATATATGAAATAGGGGATGTGTCTTAAGGAACACATGGAATAGGGTATGTGGAATTAAGGAACATATTAAATAGGGTATGTAACATTAAGGAACATAAAAAATAGATTTTGTTTCAATAAAAAAGATAGAAAGGAAGATACTATATTTTATTAGATAATAGACAGTCAAACTGATGAGGAATTTTATAATAGAAATGTATTTTAAATTCAGTTGGGAATTAAGTCAATATGTATGTGTGTGTATATATATATATATTACATACATACATATATATATATATATATATATTACATACATACATACATACATACATATATATATATATATATATTGAGTAAGGATAAACATTTGATATGTGAATGGATGGACTGTATAATATATTCCACTATGAATAAACATGTATACCTTGTGAACAGATTAGTTAGTACATCCTTGAGGCAAGTTATCATTCCAAAATTTGACATTGATTATAATATCAGGGTGAAAGTAAATATGAAACAAGGGATGTGTCTTATGGAACATATGGAACAAAGTAAGTGGCATTAAGTAACATATGAAATATGGTATGTAATATTAAGTAACATAAAAAATAGATTTTGTTTCACTAAAAAATATAGAAAGGAAGATAATATCTTTTATTAGATAATAAACAATCAAACTGAGGAGGAATTTTATAATAAATATGTCTTTTAAATGCAGTTGGGAATTAATTCAATATGTATATACGTGTGTGTGTGTGTGTGTGTGTGTGTGCATGCATATTATATACATATACATATACATATACATATACATATACATATACATATACATATACATATACATACACACACACACACACACACACACACACACACACACACACACACACACACACACACACACACACACACACACACACACACACACACACACACACACACACACACACACACACACACACACACACACACATTGAGTAAGGATAAACATGTGAATTTATGTTTGAAATTGTGAATTAGAAAAATGCACAGACTATATAATATATTCTAGTATGAATAAATATTTATACCTTGTGAACAGATTGGTTAGTATAACCTTGAGGCAAGTTTTCATTCCAAAATTTGACATCGATTATAATATCAGGGTGAAAATATATATGAAATAGGGGATGTGTCTTAAGGAACACATGGAATAGGGTATGTGGAATTAAGGAACATATTAAATAGGGTATGTAACATTAAGGAACATAAAAAATAGATTTTGTTTCAATAAAAAAGATAGAAAGGAAGATACTATATTTTATTAGATAATAGATAGTCAAACTGATGAGGATTTTATAATAGAAATGTATTTTAAATTCAGTTGGGAATTAAGTCAATATGTATGTGTGTGTATATATATATATTACATACATACATACATACATATATATATATATATATATATATATATTGAGTAAGGATAAACATTTGATATGTGAATGGATGGACTGTATAATATATTCCACTATGAATAAACATGTATACCTTGTGAATAGATTAGTTAGTACATCCTTGAGGCAAGTTATCATTCCAAAATTTGACATTGATTATAATATCAGGGTGAAAGTAAATATGAAACAAGGGATGTGTCTTAAGGAACATATGGAACAAAGTAAGTGGCATTAAGTAACATATGAAATATGGTATGTAATATTAACATAAAAAATAGATTTTGTTTCACTAAAAAATATAGAAAGGAAGATAATATCTTTTATTAGATAATAAACAATCAAACTGAGGAGGAATTTTATAATAAATATGTCTTTTAAATGCAGTTGGGAATTAATTCAATATGTATATACGTGTGTGTGTGTGTGTGTGTGTGCATGCATATTATATATATATCACATATACATATACATATACATATACATATACATATACATATACATATACATATACATATACATATACATATACATACACACACACACACACACACACACACACATTGAGTAAGGATAAACATGTGAATTTATGTTTGAAATTGTGAATTAGAAAAATGCATAGACTATATAATATATTCTAGTATGAATAAATATTTATACCTTGTGAACAGATTGGTTAGTATAACCTTGAGGCAAGTTTTCATTCCAAAATTTGACATCGATTATAATATCAGGGTGAAAATATATATGAAATAGGGGATGTGTCTTAAGGAACACATGGAATAGGGTATGTGGAATTAAGGAACATATTAAATAGGGTATGTAACATTAAGGAACATAAAAAATAGATTTTGTTTCAATAAAAAAGATAGAAAGGAAGATACTATATTTTATTAGATAATAGACAGTCAAACTGATGAGGAATTTTATAATAGAAATGTATTTTAAATTCAGTTGGGAATTAAGTCAATATGTATGTGTGTGTGTATATATATATATTACATACATACATATATATATATATATATATTACATACATACATACATACATACATACATATATATATATATATATATATATTGAGTAAGGATAAACATTTGATATGTGAATGGATGGACTGTATAATATATTCCACTATGAATAAACATGTATACCTTGTGAACAGATTAGTTAGTACATCCTTGAGGCAAGTTATCATTCCAAAATTTGACATTGATTATAATATCAGGGTGAAAGTAAATATGAAACAAGGGATGTGTCTTAAGGAACATATGGAACAATGTAAGTGGCATTAAGTAACATATGAAATATGGTATGTAATATTAAGTAACATAAAAAATAGATTTTGTTTCACTAAAAAATATAGAAAGGAAGATAATATCTTTTATTAGATAATAAACAATCAAACTGAGGAGGAATTTTATAATAAATATGTCTTTTAAATGCAGTTGGGAATTAATTCAATATGTATATACGTGTGTGTGTGTGTGTGTGTGTGTGTGTGTGTGTGTGTGTGTGTGTGTGTGTGTGTGTGTGTGTGTGTGCATGCATATTATATATATATATCACATATACATATACATATACATATACATATACATATACATATACATATACATATACATATACATATACATATACATATACATACACACACACACACACACACACACACACACACACACACACACACACACACACACACACACACACACACACACACACACACACACACACACACACACACACACACACACACACACACACACACACACACACACATTGAGTAAGGATAAACATGTGAATTTATGTTTGAAATTGTGAATTAGAAAAATGCACAGACTATATAATATATTCCAGTATGAATAAATATTTATACCTTGTGAACAGATTGGTTAGTATAACCTTGAGGCAAGTTTTCATTCCAAAATTTGACATCGATTATAATATGAGGGTGAAAATATATATGAAATAGGGGATGTGTCTTAAGGAACACATGGAATAGGGTATGTGGAATTAAGGAACATATTAAATAGGGTATGTAACACTAAGGAACATAAAAAATAGATTTTGTTTCAATAAAAAAGATAGAAAGGAAGATACTATATTTTATTAGATAATAGACAGTCAAACTGATGAGGAATTTTATAATAGAAATGTATTTTAAATCCAGTTGGGAATTAAGTCAATATGTATGTGTGTGTGTGTGTGTGTATATATATATATATATTACATACATACATACATACATATATATATATATATATATTACATACATATATATATATTACATACATATATATATATATATATATATATATATATATATATATATATATATATATATATATATATATATATATATATATATATATATATTAAGGATAAACATGTGATATGTGAATGGATGGACTGTGTAATATATTCCACTATGAATAAACATGTATACCTTGTGAACAGATTAGTTAGTACATCCTTGAGGCAAGTTTTCATTCCAAAATTTGACATTGATTATAATATCAGGGTGAAAGTAAATATGAAACAAGGGATGTGTCTTAAGGAACATATGGAACAAAGTAAGTGGCATTAAGTAACATATGAAATATGGTATGTAATATTAAGTAACATAAAAAATAGATTTTGTTTCACTAAAAAATATAGAAAGGAAGATAATATCTTTTATTAGATAATAAACAGTCAAACTGAGGAGGAATTTTATAATAAATATGTCTTTTAAATGCAGTTGGGAATTAATTCAATATGTGTGTGTGTGTGTGTGTGTGTGTACTAAAGATAACCATGTGAATTATGTTTAAAATTGTGAATTAGAAAAATGGACAGATTGTATAATATATTATAGTATGAATAAACATTTATACCTTGTGAACGAATTGGTTAGTATAACCTTGAGCAAAGTTTTCATTCCTAAATTTGACATCAATTATAATATCATGGTGAAAATAAATATGAAATAGGGGATGCGTCTTAAATAAGATTTGAAATAGGGTAAGTGGCATTAAGGAACATATAAAGTAGGGTATGTAACATTAAGGAACATAAAAAATAGATTTATTTTTGATAAAAAAGATAGAAAAGAAGATAATATATTTTATTGGATAATAGACAGTCAAACTAAGGAGGAATTTTATAATAGAAATGTCTTTTAAATGTAGTTGGGAATTAAGTCAATATGTATGTGTGTGTGTGTGTGTGTGTCTCTCTCTCTCTCTCTCTCTCTCTATATATATATATATATATATATATATATATATATATATATATATATATATATATATATAGAGAGAGAGAGAGAGAGAGAGAGAGAGAGAGAGAGAGAGAGGATAAACATGTGAATTTATGTTTGAAATTGTAAATTAGAAAAATGGACAGACTATATAATATATTCCATTATGAATAAACATTTATACCTTGTGAATGGATTGGTTAGTATAACCTTGAGGCAAGTTTTCATTCCAAAATTTGATATCAATTATAATATCAGGGTGAAAATAAATAGGAAACATGGGATGTGTCTTAAGGAACATATGGAATAGGTTAAGTAGAATTAAAGAACATATTAAATAGGGTATGTAACATTAAGGAACATAAAAAATAGATTTTGTTTTGATAAAAAATATATAAAGGAAGATAATATCTTTTATTAGATAATAGATAGTCAAACTGAGGAGGAATTTTATAATATAAATGTCTTTTAAAAGTAGTTGGGAATTAAGTCAATTATATATTGGTATGGATAGATGTTTGCGAACAAAATTACCTTCTTTGGAATGTTTTGATTATGGATATATCATAAATCAATTTGACTCTTGAGTTTTACAAAGGGAACTTCTGAAAGATTATAAATTATTTATGGTTAAGATAAACATAGTACAAGACTTATGCTTATAATACTATGCTTTTCAAAAGTAAGAACATCGTTGAGGAATTGTAAAGAATAGGGTATTAAATTTAAAATATTTTGGGGTCAAAATCTTACTAGTTATAATATGGAGATTTATGCAAATTTTGTAGAGGCTAAAATAAGATAATGGGATTCTTTTTAGATTTATTAGCTAGTTTATCTAAAGAATTATTGAATAAAATAGTCTTTAAAATAAATGGGAAAATGCCATGGTATGGTATATATATAATATATATATATATATACCATACCATGGCATTTTCCCATTTATTTTAAAGACTATTTTATTCAATAATTCTTTAGATAAACTAGCTAATAAATCTAAAAAGAATCCCATTATATATATATATATATATATATATATATATATATATATATATATATATATATATATATATATATATATATATATATATATATATATATATATATATATATATATATAATAGGTGAACTTAGGTCCACACACACACACATAATAAGTATGAGAATATTGGATGATTTCCATTTTTGTTTAATATTAAAGTAAAAAACATAAAGGATATTGTCCTTAAATTTTTTTGCATAAAGCCTTCATATAAGTATACTTTAAATAAATATTATGCCTAAGATTTACAAGTTATTATATCATTTAAAATATTTAAGACTGATGTAGTAATTAAGTACTATGTGTAGTATATTGTGAGAATGATGGTTTTATTATGATGCATTTACTTCCGAAAAGTAGATTCTATATTATGAGTTTTAGTTTACCCATTTGGTAAATAAAACTTGTTTGTGATGATTATTATAAGTAATGAAAAAATATAAGGATAGAGTTTCAATCATACGTTTGATAGACTAAATGCATGAAAAATGATTATTCATACTAATATCTAAAATAATGCTTTCTATTAGGAATAAATTTATATGAATCCATTGGTTATTAAGAGTTTAACCAAATCTCACATTATTGGTTGTTGTATAAATGTTGATTTCTAGCTCATTTACTTTTTTAGGTGCTTACCTGGTTGTCCAAGTTAGTTCTAGACTTGTTACAACTAGGTACACACATAGACTAATCCCAAAGTGCTCAACATTTGTCACTCAATTACATCAACATCAATTCATAAAGGCACAATACTTATGCACTCACCTGAAGTAAATTAGAGAATAAACTAGGGCATGAATTGGGCTAGTCATGCCATGACACAATTGATTATTCATAGGACTTGGTCATTGCAACAATGGAATTGGCAATTTCATTGGTTCAAGATATTCTAGGTGGAGTCTGACTATCTATAGGTACAAATCCTATTCAAAGAACTTGTTATATTCATAGGAGGGAAAACCTATATTGGGTTGGTTTTAGGATCTCAAGGGTGGAAGCCTTCATATTACTAATCTAAGCATCATTTAAGCACTTTTATGGGGTAAGGGAATTTATTTATATCAAGGGTTCATGCTTAGGCTCACACTTTAGGCACATATATCATCACTTGGTGTGGGGTCTTTCCTACACTTAGAGTATTTTTATATAATATGCTGAAATTATTATTTGCACAAAAATTCCTTTAATGTTTTGAACCAAAACTTCATTTAAACACCACATTCATATATTAAAATACCCATTATAATCCTTGCAAAATTTGTGAAAATCAATGAACACTACCATAACCATATACACTAGATCAATAATTAATTAGTGAAACACCATTCTTCAATAAATAGAATTCAAATAAATAGAGTACATATCACTAGAATAGAACACATGCTCATCTAAAGATACTAATGACCTAGAGGCTCACATGCAAGCTTGGTAACTATAATGTGGAGCCTCATAGGCATACATGTTAATCATTAGATTCAATGGTAGTTAGATTACTACTCCTAGAACCATTTTTGTAGGGATTCATTATCTCAAAGTTGCATCCCCATTAACTGGATTGAGATTGGATTTATAGCAATTAAAAACATATTCATTCTAGGGTGGATGGCACACACTAGGTGTTGAGTTAGAGCATTGGTTGATCATTCCATTGGATCCATCACCTTGTACCCTTTGTACTTTGGTTACCACATGCAATGGACTCAATAATATTCCCTTAAAAACTAGGTGGTATGTAACCACTTGCCAACTGGTGTTATGTTTATGAAGATTTCTCTAACTAGCATAAAAGATGCCAAAATAGCAATCATAACAAGTGATTACCTCACACCAAGATATCTATTGAGTTGTTGTGGATCCATATTTAGATGAACTAGGGGTCTAACATTTCCCCATAAAAAAATTCTAGTCCACTCTTGGACTAGTCTTTTAATGCTTTTGGTGTGCATAACTCTAGCATGCTCTTCTTTAGTTCAACACTGAAGTCTTCAAATCCCTTGATGGTGAGCTTAAGTTATTCAATGGTGTTATATATTTATGTTAAATTAGTCCTAAGTATAAGCAAATTTGTCTTATCTAATTACTTCCTTAAGGCCTTAAATTTTGCCTTATTTTTTGTAACCCCTCCATCTAGGATTTTTCCTTGCTTGCAGGCCTTGGTTTGTAAGGAGTGTAAGAGTGCTTCCAGGACTTTTTCTTGGTCTTTTATTTGAGTGCTCAAGGCATTAACCTTTCCCATTATTTGGCTACACTCTGATCTATTTACAATGTATACCTATGGCATTAACTCATTCTCCCCTTTACCTTTTTGAGGCATGTGTCTATGACTAACACTTCATTGGAGAAGATACAGAAGATGGCATTGGATACATATGAGTCCTCTTAAAGTTGTGCAAAGAGGTATTCCACCTCTTCAAGATTTGCATATAGATCTTATTTTATCATAATTCATGGGTCCTCCTCTTCTTCTAAAACTAGTTATACCTTCAACTTTGGGAGCATCTGATTCACCAGCACACATACCTTATCAACCTTTGAGAGGTTTAAAGTGTCAAATCCATCCAAGAGGGATGCCTTAGTTGCCTCTATGTACTCAGCTAGTTATTAAAATTTAAAATTGATGGCCTTTGTTTCCTCTTCTAATTCTAGCATGATTTTCTTCATCTTTGAATCCCTAACATCATTGATGATGTCCTTTTGCACTACTTTAGAGGCCATCTAGATGAGTGCATTAGTCAACCTGACTAGGTTCATTATATGGGGGTTTATGAGAATGGAATCATGCCCTTCTTCCATTTTATCTATGCCAAATATGTCCTATGCTACTTTGAAATGAGGCTCATCTATATAATTGTTAAAAGAAAATGATAATTGTTTGTGCGTCCTAGTTATGGTAGCATTGGGGGCATGCACTCAAACATATAACAATATTTATTAGTCCACCCCTTCTATACCTTTCCTCTCAGGCTTAGCCTGGTGCCTTCTTCTTTAGTGATAATTAGTTCTATCTGCTCTCCTTCCTCTTTATTAGCATTGGCACTCTCTTTGATTCTTCCATCTGAGGTTTCTTCTTGCTCTAGTAGGGTTTTTTTTCAAACTTGTCCCCTTTGTTTTCTTATTCTTTCTCAGTGCCATATTTTCCCTCCTATTTTTATTAGGTTTCTTCAATGCTCTCCATTTTTTTTAGGGTTCTAGCATCACCTTCCTTGTCTCTAGGTGTCCCTTCACTACTTGGGTGTGCATATGGTGTATCTTGGTCTACTATGCTAGTGGGGGTGATAAGTACCTTTGCTACTCTTTCCTCTATTGGTTTCATGCTTGTGGAAACCTTTTTCTCTTCCTTTCATTTCTTGGCCCTTTCCTCCAAGGCCTTCTTTCTCTAGGCCTTCCTCTTTTTGGTCAATGCTAAGGCCCTTTCTTCCTTAGCCTTCTTTTCTTCCTCCTTAACCTTCTCAATCTCCTCTTGGGTCATGCCCTTCCTCCTCATGGCATACCTTTTCTCTTTTATCACTAGTACCTTTAGGATTTCTATTTCACTCACCCCCAATTTTCTACATGCCTCTCTTCTTTCCTCCTTAGTTTAGGGAGGCTGTATGGTAGGTTCTTTAGGTGAGGCACTTGATGGATTTTCTACTCCTCCAAGCATAGTGGTAGTGCTACCTTGGAGGGTCTCCTAAAATTCTACAACACTAGACTCTTATTTTTCTAATTCTTAGATGATATAAAATTTCATCCCTACTTCTTCTTCCTCTTCCTCCATCTCATCATGCACCTACTATGCTTCCATTTCCTCATGAGCCTCTTGCATCTCCATCTCCACTAAGGTTATTATGGGCATTACAACTGGCCCCTTGGACTTCTTTTTCTTCTCCCTTTTCTTGGGTGAAGCAATCCTTGGCATGAAGGTCACATGCTTCTTCATTGGTGCAATGGGAGTTACTTCATCATCAGAAGTGATATTCAACCTGAGGTGCTCTTGAATTTCCTCCATTGTTTCTCCTCACTTTTTTTGGAGATATTTTATCTACATTAATAGTTCTATCTTTCCATCTTCATTGATCTAAAGTGGGAGGTCATCATCCTTCCTAATGTGTGTTCCTTTCTTTCTTAGTTTCATCTCATAATATAACATGTGGATGTGCCTGAGGATCACTTCTTTCTAGAGGGGATAGATGTTAGTGTGATCTAAGTCATCCTCCTCATCATTGGTAGCTTTCCCTCATATTGGAACTAAAACCTACTCTATTCTAAATCCACTACCTTTACTAGGATGACTAGCTACTATGAGTTAGGAATTATTCTAAGCACATCCCTAGAGTATTTGGCTAAAAATGCATAAGGGAGCTTTAGCTAGCTTGACTTGCTACCTTTTGTGAGTGACAAGAATACTATATATAAGTGTTGCATCACAACAAAGGTTATCATTCCAAACATATTTTGAGGGATCTCCTCAGGGATGCATCATTCATCCTCGAATGCTTTGATATACTAATTGTAACACCCCATCACTCAAGTCTTGTATTTTTGGGATATTGTAGGGGGTAGGTAAAGTTTTGGTACTTTAATGCTGAGGAGACCTTATGCATTAGGAAGACCCAAAGGTTTCCCTTATCATAATTGGGCATGTCAATCTCCTCCATCACAATTAGAATTAGCATTGACCCCTACCAGAAGGTCTCTCATGTTTTGACATTCAAATGTGTTATTCACTATTTCTTCTCCAATGAAATTTGTAATGTTAAACATAACCCCATGATCTATGTGGTAGGCAATGCATAGGTAGGTCTTGGTGATGTCTATCTACTCACCATTAGGGAAAAGTTTTAAACTCATGAGGCATGAATCTACCCTTGTTCTAGGGTCTTTGATGCTTTGATTGGGAACACAAACCCTCCCTTATAGTACCCAAGGATTTTCATGACCCTTTCAACTTTAGCATCATCCACGATCATTTGATAGATGTCTTCACTAGAATCTGGGAGCCCATTGATTTAGATAATAAGGCTTGCTAAAACTACATGTAACTTCCTACAAAGTAGAATCAGTCCCTATGGATACATAAGAAGGAAGAATTTCATGAGTTCTTCTATCTTCACAAAACATAACAACTTATAGAGTTAAGTTGTGCCAGTGGTTGCATGTTTATCTCAAATGGAGATATAAAATAATGTCATGCCTACTTCAATATTGGTCCCTATATCAACCACCCAATCTTACACTAGATCTTGTGTATTTCTTGTAATGTAGTGGTTGTACTCATTTAATTGGCAAGTGTGTATGAAAGATGCCCAGTTCTCTCCTACCAAAGCCTCTATGGGAAACTACATTTCCTAGTAGGATAACTTTGTAAGCACTTCCAAATCAACCTCAATGATACTAACTCCTTATAATAGCTATGCTTTCTTCTTTATGGCAGTTGTCTCTTCCACTATTTGTGCTCTCTTAGAATCTTTTTACACCTAGTGTGGACCAAAAACCATACATTTCATCCCCATCCTAAACTACATGGTGTTCAAGCATGATATGTTTAACTTGTCAAAGCCTATAACTTTTGTTGGCACTCCTCACAATCGTGAAATTTGTGATTACAAATTTGGCTCTTGAGCTTCAATTGCCATTAATGGTGGCCTCAGCATCACTCCAATTTTTTTTGCCTAGTTTTTGCATAATTTGTGCCCGACACTTCTCGATACTAGTCTCAAAGAGAATGTAATTCCTTTCTCTATTCAATCATTCCATTTATACATCTGGGGGTGCTCAAGGTTTCACTATAGTAGCATTGTCTTGCTTTAACTCTAGTTTTTTGGTTCAACTCTGGCTCACTACTTTGTATTTTAGTTTAAATTAACTTAAGATTTTAACATAAACCAATCAACCCTTCACTACTTTATACCCCTAATTTATCTACCTTCTTAATTTTAGGTCAGTAATGGTGTGGTAGTGCCTAGATTTATTAGAATTCACTAAACCAATGAAATCCATGAAAATTCACTACCATGTATGCATTCAATGCATATTTTTGTGCCTCCACCATCACCTCAATAAGTTATCCTAATGGTATTTTTGGTGAAGTGTCATGTAGTTCAAATAGTTACTTCCTACCTCACTTTGGGTGGATGCTAGCTTATCTTAACAATCTTTCTCCTATGCTTTGTTTACTTGGCACAACCTTCAGCTTCCTTATGACAGCCTGGGTATAATACCTCACATGTACATGATTCAACCTCCATAGTTTCATATTTTTTTCTTATTATTCTTTAATTTCAAGCATACTTTCCTATCTTGGTCAATTTTTGTGAATTTTTATATTTTTGCCTTGGCCTATCCTATCTTATAAAAATCCCTTACACTAGTGTTTAAGTGATTTGCTCTCCAAGTGTCTTGCACACTTAAAATTTTGTGTGCGTATTTTTCATATTTCATGCACTAGAACCTTGTGTGCCTATTTTTCATATTTCTTTCACTAACATCTTATGTTCCACTCTTTGTCACTTGGTACTTATGGCTTTGTAAAGTCTGGCAAGTTCCATGTGAATAAAAACTTAGGTGTCTAGCCTTAGGTGTTAAGAAAGCAACTGCACTTGGCTCACCCAATTTTTATTATATATACAAATGCTAGCACAAATTTTCTATGGGCCTAAAATACCTTGCTTTTTTAATCTTGTGCATGAGAATATTATGTACCTATTTTCAAAATCTAGCAAGCTCCATGTACCCATAACTTAGGTGTCTAACCTCAGGAATGTTGAAAATCATCCATGTTTGACTCACTTGGTTGGATTTATGCATTAAAGTCCCAAAATAACTTTATTGATGTGCTTTAAATCACCATTTATTCACTTAACAAGAATAAAAACCCAACTACAAGGAAATGTTTGGCTTGTGTCAAACATTATTCAAGTCAAAATAATACAACTAAATTATGATTAAGAAGTTGGTGTTTGATAGTGTAAGTGTCATCCTATTACCTATAAGGCTTGAATTGACTACCATTAAAATTCCTAAGGAACATTTTATCTAAAAATGTGTACATCTTACATGCACCAATCTACATGTTATGGATGACATATGGACCCATCCACCTAATGTGTAGCTTTATTAGGTACTTGAGGTACTTGGATTCCTAGAGCAGAATCAATAATCCTTTAGTCAGTACCTTGCACTTAATGTGATTATCATGAAATAAATTTTAGTGCACCTTCTCAATCTATTAGCTCCATATTTCTTGGGAACACACCTTATCCAAACAATCCAAGTCCTCTAGCCTTGTACTCAATGATTCTTTGTCATCCAAATCACCAATTCACATACTGCACAATGATGGCACCAAAAACTCCATTAGTAGAATTGCCTTAGTTCCAAAAACTAGTTAGAATGGTGTAGCTTTTTTTAGGTGCTTATAGATTATATGATATGTCCATAGTAATATTGACACTTGATCATCCCAATATTTGTGACCAATGTCACATATATTCATGAGGCATGTCCTTAGGATTTTTTTGAATGCCTTGGTTGTGACATTTACTTGTGGATGATAAGGAATTATCTTATGGTGCACCACCATGTATTCGATCAATAGGATCTACACAATTTCATTGATAAAATGTGTGACTTTATCACTAGTCAAATTGAGTGATAACAACTTATGATGTTATTCCATTTGAACCTTGTGGCCATGAAAACTATTAATTTTTGGTTGGTAGTACCTCAACTTACTTGGTAAAATAGTTAATGACTTCTATAATATACCTTGTGCCTATGTGACTTGTTTTAAGATTAATTATCCCAAAAAAATCAATATCCTATTTTTTGAATGGCACCTAGGAAATAATGGTGAGGAGGGGCATCTCATCGCAATGGTTGGGATTCCCTATGCATTGACATATGTCACATGCCTTAGTGTAGTCTTTTGCATCATGAAATAGACCTGACCACCACAAGCCTGATTACAATACCTTCCATGTCATTATGTCTCTAGTACAATGGTCTCATGATATTTATTTGTGTCTCACATAAAATAGAGTCCATTTCATGTTCTAAGACACATTAGCATAGGAATTTATCTTGGCCTAGTTTGTATAGTTCCCCATTGATAAGCTAAAAAGGGGTAGTATAAACTATGAATATTTTTTCTCTTTGGTTACCATTATCTGGGGTACAAATCTAGACATTATAAAAGTGGCTATCTCCACCAAGTCCTCAGGGGCATGCTAGAATCTATAGAGTTTCAAATCTAACATGTCATCCTCAATAGGTGTTATTGCATTGTCAGAGTCGATGCAGGGTAAATGGTCTAGACCTGAGTTCTATTTTCCAGGTTTGATGACAACTGAGAACTATAATTCATAAAATAGATCTATCCATATATAAATATACTCATGGAGAATAGGATTGTTCATGAGGTACTTAAGTGCCTCATGGTCTATGAAAAATATAGATTGGGTTGCCAACAAGTATTGCTTAAATTTTTGTAGGGTGTAGACCATGGTAAGTGCTTTGCACTCAATTATTATGTAATTATGCTATGCTTGGGTCAATTTTATACTTGTAAAGGAGATGGGAAGATCCATTTTACCTTTTTTGGGATGCACCATAATGGCACCAATTACAGATCTAGAAGCATCAACATGGATGTGAAAATTAGTCATCTAGTTAAGAAATTGTAAAATAGGCATGCTAGCCAATTTGAGATTTAACATTTCAAAGGAATCCTCTTGCATTGCACCCCAATAGAATGGGTCATTCTTATCAAAGAGTTCCTCTAACACCATTCTAGTCTTTACATATCTCCTTATAAATTTCCTATAATAGTCACAATGGCCTAGAAAGTTGTGAACATCTTTCTACACTAAAGGGGTCTAAAGTTGAATGATTATTGCCATCTTCATGGGATAAATGAGTAGATCATATTTATATATGATATACATGATTAAGGTTACAAATGGTGTCACAAAATGCACTTCTTCAAGTTTAAAGATATATATAGCTACCTGAACCTTTCAAACATCAAGTGTAGGTTATCATAATGGTCCTTAATGAGTCCATACATAGTCCAATCATTAAGGTACACTTGGAGGAACTTGTGTATGAAGTCCTTGAATGTAGTGATCACCAATCTAGAGAACATGGTTGGCATGTTTTTAAACCCAATGGGAATCATGTTATAAGTGAAACAAACTTATTCAATTTCAAAGGTTATTTTGGGCTTATCATCCTCTTTAATATAGACCTGATGGTATCCAAAGAACCCATTAGTGAAGGTGTATATTTCATATCCTATGAACTATCTAAAAATTCATCAGTGAACATTGGGAAGAGGTCAATGATGTAGGTGGAAATAGACATTTTATAGTTGATGAGAATGTGAATGTGTTCATCCTTATTAATGCTAATCATCATGGGTCTCACCCATTTAGATTATTGCATGGGGTAAATTATTATTATGGTTAACATGCCATCAATCTCCATCTTGACCTTAACACAGAGATTGAGGTTCATTTTGTAAGGGTACCTTTTGATAGGTCTTGTACCATCTACTAGTTTCAAGCTCATTTTCCCAAAGGATGGGTGGGTGCCCTTAATATCTAGATAATTTTGAGGGAAAAAGTCTTGGAACTCCTTTAAGAGATCCATAATTCATGCTAGATTTGTGTTAGACCAATATGTAACCAGAGTAGACATCTTTGGTTCCCCTTCTATGTTGATGTCTACCTTGTTGGTCTTGAATGATGTGTGGTAGGGCTCATTCCTCACTTGATGTGAGTCCTCGACTTGTCAAGTTCCCTTAATTATATATATATGAATATGAGTTATATCTTCTTTGCTAGAGGTGTTATTCTCTATTTGGCACACTAGTTTATTATTTCCTATTAAGGTCATCCAATTGTACTCTTTATAAGTTTCATCTTCTTCACTAAAGACACTATTGAATGCCTACTCATAAAATAAAGTTAGGAGCACCATCCCTTTATCCATGAACATATCTCTTAGTCACTCCTCTGAGATGGTAGTGTCTTCAAACACTACCCTATGAATCACTTATAGTGGCTTGATCAGCTCCAGGTTCTATGAAGAAAAGGAGAAGGTGTGTATGAAACTATCCTTGAGTGTATCCTAATTTATTGTCTCATGATGAATCTCATTTACTATGTATCATGTTCATTCCCATGTCTTCAAGTTCCTTTAGAAGGTGTGTACCCATAGGTTCCTTAGGGCATTCTCACTATAGATAGTCTAAGTTTATTCACATAAGCATACATGCTCTACAGAGTCAAAATTGTCAGAGTATGTAGAGATGTCTAGGTTCTCATTACTTTTCATAAAAATAGTGAATATTGATTCTTTTACATCTTTCCAAGTTGGCAAGATAGGCTTTTGTGCTACCCACAAATGAGAAATAGTGTTCCTTAAAGTATACTCTAGTGTACCCATTTTATCTATCTTTTTTGGGATGCATGCTTCTAGGTCATAAACATACTCTTCCATAGGTTTGATCCTTTCATAATTTAGGAGTGATTAAAGTTTTTTGTTGCTCAGGTGAAACACTTTCTTTCCCTTCTTGGCACAAGGGACCTATCTCTTAGGAGTGTAATCAATTTAGACCCAGTCGGTCCTCATATGTTTTGGCACCTTCACATGTACTAACTAAAACCTCTGATCAGTGGTTTCATAAGCCTCTTATACCCATCAGTCACAAGAAACATTGGTGGTGTCTAAGGCTAACTATCTATATTTTTAAGATAACACTCCTTGGTCATTAGGATTAAGAGTATCGATACCTTGTACCATGATATTATAAATATGGTTGATCTCATTTTCAAGATCAACACATTACATGTAGGGGGTCCTTAGTCACTTGAGAGGGGTATCACTACCCTCTCCTTGCCATTTTCAAAGGTCATGTATCACCTATTAAAATGCATGTCTATGTTATTTTTATAATACCATGGCCTTCCCAAGAGTGCTAGGTAATTGGCATACTCTACCAACTCAATCACCTCAAAGTTAGCATATAAATTAGTTCCCATAATATCTATAATGGTTATTTTAATAATTCTAATAGGTTGTGATCTTGTCTTGTTATCCATGAAAAACACATGGGAGAAGGCCTTAAGGTTGGCCTACCCATCTTTTCCCATGCATTATTTATCAAAATATTGACCTTAACACTAGTGTTCATAAGGATATCACATACCATTCATCAATGGTGGCATCCACAAGAAGTTCTTGATCATACTTTGCATTTTGTGTATGCCTCACTTCTCATTCCCTCTCTATGTGGGGTGTGACAACTTCAAATTATTTTTGACATGCATGATCCAAGATCAATTTTTTCAATAGGGGTAGCATTCCTTCTATTTTTAAGAGGTGTAGGATCTCTATTAGATCCTATATTTAGCCTCCTAGCTATCTTGATATTTATACAAGGTGGTAGCTTATGATTCTAGATCTCATGCTAGTTATAGTTCTCCTTGTAGGTTTTGAATGGCATTCATGGCCTATTGTAAGATATCCTTTTGACATTTAGGGTTGGGGCAAGGCACTACATTAGGTTTTGGTCACATGATGCACTTAGTATGACTCAGTTCCCTATACTCTAGGCACAACTCTAGTGTTGGTGTAACTAGAAGCTAAGTGGTGAACCCAATATGAGTAGTTGCCTAAACTTTGATTGGCTTTGTGTAGGTCGATTACACCTTCATAATCCACTTCTCTATTTTTAGATCATGTCAGATCATTATTACACCCTTGTCTATACTAGGCCAACCTTGGGTCAAATTTTTGTACAATCCAGGGCATTCCTTGACCTTATGTGTTCCTTGACAATACCCACAGGTTGGATGTGGAGGGTAGTCACATTGATAGTTCTTGGATGAGCTATACTTATAAAATGATCATAGTGGGAATCTTCCACCACTATATCCACTTCCTCATCCTCAAGCACCTTTCTACATTCCATAGCTTACATTCTACTAGCCATAACCCTCATTTCCTTAAGCTACATACCCTCTAGTTATTTTGGTTACTTGTTGTGAATCTCTTTCTAAGTTCTCATGCATATCATTAATCATGTGGTAATCAGTTGTGGTATGTGTATAAATGTCACACAATCAGTAATAAATGGTTGTGTTAACTTGATTGGCACATTACAACAAGGGTATAAATGTCACACAATTAGTAATAAATGGTTGTTTCTGTTATGGCCTTTCATCTCGTAATCAATACACCATAGTCCTCTTTAAGCATCTTATAATGAACTAGCAATCAAAGTCTATAGTTGGGAGGCTATAATTATAATATGTACCTTTATGAAAGGGTTGATTCCAATATCGGTGCTCTTGAATGCCTCAACTAGGAGTGTAGTATCGAGCACTTCTCAAGGGTTTGTGAATGTCTTCATGGATAATGCTCTTTTAAAGGGTACTAACAATACTCCAACAAACCATTATGCATGATTGAAGGGGTAAATATTGTATGAATTAAAAAGTACAAAGACAAAGAACAAGTTTATTATAAGTTAAATTATACCAAAGTTAGAGAAACAAATGCAAGAAAAAACAATCAAAAACTTCACATATTAGATACAATAATATTCCATTGCGATTCAAATCTGATTTTCTTTATCAAAATGTGGTGCTTACTTCTCCAATGCAAAGGTAAAATGGGCAGAATTTTGGAGAAAAAATGGATGACTTTGATTCACTTGATTCTATTTGTGATCTTTCAAGATTTTGATTGATTGCAATATTTGTGATTTCAAAAGAATATGCCATGAAAATGGAGATTTACAGGCCTATTTATAGAAGCATGAATTATGATCCGACAGTGGAGGATCAATTGGAATTTTTTAAGTTTCTTAATGATCAATGGTTGAGGATGAGTCCTCATCCATGAGGATAGGAACTATTTCACCTATTTGGAGAAAAAAAATGGGTTAGTTAGTAGACTTAGTCAAAATGGAGTGACAACTTAGTGGAAGAGTCATAGGAAGTGGAGGTTTTCATGGATTTGGTTGGGATGAGGGAGAAAAAGGTGGGAGAAGTTTGAACTAGTAAATTAAGGAGTTAAATAATTAAAATAAAGAATAAAATGTTCATAATTGACTTTTTCAAAAGTATTTGAATAAATCAATTAATTTATTTTAGGAAGAAATGTTAATTATTAAATTGAGAAGAATGATTAATAAAATTAGGAAGAATGATTAAGGTGAATTTTGACACTACATGAAATTTAGGTGTTTACATTTTCCCCTCTTTGAAATGGTGTTGCAAGGTAATACTATTTTGAAGAATAGAAGTAGAGTATTGATGATAGAAAAAAAGCAAAAAATTTCCCCAAATGAATGAAAAATGAGTATGATGATGCCCCCTTGAGGGTTTGTACAAGAAATGGACAAATGCTCAAAATGTAATGAAAAGAGGAAATAGTTAAGCAATCAAACAAAAAATCAATCTATTTCAAGAATGATGTCAGAGTTAAAATGTGTGGGTAATATAAAAGAGTTTTCCTTAGTAAGGTAATACTAGGTTTTTGATTTAAAAATCAATAATTTAAACCACTTAAAGATTACAAGCTTATTTTTATTTACCAATGGCTCAGGGGCTAAAGAAACAGGTGTGAGAATGATATATCCCAGTAATAATAAACTATAGATCCATAAATAGAAAAAATTAATTGAGTTTGAAAATGATTTGTTATTTTTCATGTCGATAAATGACTGTAAAGGTTTGATAGCTATGTGAAAATAAAATTATTGAAAGCTTGGTGATTAACTATTGTTGGATTAGAATAGAGGAAATACTACTTAGGGTTCTAATATAAGTAGGGGCTTAGGGGTGGGTTTATAAAATAATTTGTGAAAATAATCTTCAAAATTAATGCTAAAGAAGTGATTAGAAAAACTTTTATTGTAAGGCTAGCGAGAAGAAATGGACTACATTCCTCACCATAAGCACCATGCAGAGTGAGTGAGACATTTCCAAAGACCTAAGAGGAGTGGCCCTCTAGTAAGTCATTGAATTTTTCAAATATTTGAACTTTTTGAGAATTTTTTATGGTTTTAAATAAATTAAACTGAAATCACTATTTTGAGAATTATGATATCATTGATGATTTGCATGATATCATTAGGGTAAACAATGATTTCATTAAACATCAAAACAATTATGTGATTCAAATAAGCAATTTTGTTTATTGGGTCAAGACAATATCATTGTAACAAAATCATTGAACATGGTAGTGATATTGATAAAGGGTGAAGCAATTTTTTTGGAAAGGATTTTGTTTAGTATAAAAGCAATTTTATCATAATCAGAAGTGATTTTGTTAAGTGTTTTTTTCTTAAGGGTTTTGTAATAATAATGGATGATGAAGTGAAATGTAATGAAAGAAATGCATAGGTGTATTATCTAATAATGTTGTATAATATTAAAAATCATTAATATATATGAGGTATTACTAGTTATAGTGACTTGAGAGCATAGGGCACATGCTATGTCATTATAGCTGACTTTTATAGAGTATGATTGGGGTGTCTTGGAGGCAACTGAGTTGGCCTATATTGCATGGATGCTTGAGATACGAGTGGATAGAGCACTATTGATTACACTTGCTAAGAGATAGTATCATGAGATGAGTATGTTTCACTTACCAATAAGTGAGATGACCATTACATTAGAGGATACATATCAGATACTCAACATTCCTATTTGAAGTCAGTTAATTATTGGGGATAGGGTTCATAAGATGAGACTTTGTTCAATATTTTTTATGAGAGTTTGTTCCCAGTTGTGAGGAATAACATTGATGTTGATTATTGCATGGACTTAGAGATGGATTCTTTGACTATGATTTTGATGGCTATTGTTAGTGGCATGTTGCTACCTGACAAAAGAGGTAGACTATGTCTTATTGTATTATTAGATGTTATTGGAGACATGATGGAGATGGGAGTTAATTTTTCATGGGGCCCCTATGTTTTATCTATTTAATATCATGATCTTCACTACTTTATGTATTCAAGTCAAGTTGAGATAAGTCCATCTACATTATTACAAGTTTGGTGTTGGGAGCATATTTCTATTGAGAGACCAGTTGGACACTCGATAGGTAGGAGAGTCAATTGCCTATGCATGACACATGATTTTTAGTTTACACATACCACATCTGGGTGACTTATATATCTATACAAGAGCTGTAGACAAGCTAGAAGATGCACAAACTATGTGGAGACCTTATATTGACATTTTTTTATTGACTAGATGAGGAGTTAGATATGGATTATTTGATGACTCCATGTTACATCATTAAGAGACATGTATATATTATTAAGAGATATATACCAGACAAAGTGATGGGGTAGTTTGGTGTGAGACAACATATTCTAGCTAGTCCATATGTATTTGCTTAGATAGTGCATGAGAGGTGACAGTAGGGGATGATTAATGATCCTTTGATTGCTGATCATAGTTAGATATAATTGTATATAGTGAGGTGGAGAGATAGGATGGATGTGATAGATGAAGGGGTAGTGGATGGTTACATAGAGTGATGGACATATCAGAGGCCATTAAGATTGACATTGCCATATATACCACTAAGGATATGGAGGTAGAGGTTAGTAGTGAGCTTGAGCAGGCAACCTTGAGGCACATGTTTGAGATCCCAAATTAGGAGGGTTATTTCAAGTGATAGAGGAGGAGATGGTGACAGAAGATGAGCCATTGAGATGAGCTAGATGTATGATGTTCTCATTGCTTTAGTAGAGGATATGGAGATTCTTTGAGAGGCAAGTGTAGCTATGGACTTAGGTACTGAGAAACCAGTAGGAGGAGACTATCCTATTATAGATGTGGAGGATGAGGATGACATAGGGCATGAGGACATAGAGAATGATATGATAGTATGACTTAATATTACACATATAGATAGAGGAGAGACTACTGGTTCCTCAAAAATGTCAGAGGAGCATGCTTGGATTGAGAGACTATGTGAGGAGATTTAGGCAAGGAATAGAGAGATTGATGGCTTAAACCATGAGGTGGCTAGGTTATAGGGTATAGCTGATACTAGAGATGAGCAAGTAGTAGAGATTGAGCTCTTATAAGGAGAGATTCATAGATTATAGGATATTTTAAATGGGATGGATGGTGCTACTATGAGGATAGGGGTGATTACTTATGATGTAAAGATACAGACTCTAGATTATACATCCCTTGTACATATATATATATATATATATATATATATGAGAGAGATATAGATCACATAGAGCTAGCAGAGGTAAGGACATAACTAGTTGAGATAGGTCAATTAGCCATTTTAGATAGAATGACGAGGGCTATGGAGTAGGCCACTTACTATAGGAGTCTATATGAGGATGTTGTACTAGTAGATCATTTTGATCCATCTTTTAGTGATTATTTTATTATATTATCAACATCAAATAGATATATGCATCCAATAGAGTCTAAGAGATATGTTGGATAGGTATTATGAGGGATGTGGCCACCATAGGGTACCCCATGATAGCTAGAGCCTTTTCAAAGATTAAGGGATAGGATGAGACATATTTTTGACTTATATGGGTGTATACACATGATGTATATATTTTATATACACATTTTGATATACGTAGACATGATGAATTTAGTATTTATGGACTTTGGAATTTGACTTATTACTTTAACTAGGTTTTATAGATATCACTATTCATATTGTCTAGCATATTAGGTGTATTTAGCATGTATTTAACATTATTTCTTCATCATTTAGTTTTTTTGTGTATAGATGCATGATTGTTATGAAATGAAATGAAATGTATGATTTATTTATAGAATGAAATGGATACATAGTTGTAAAATGTAATGATTATGGATGAAATTTTGATACATAACATGAGTTTCCATTCTTTGCATTTGGGTATTCTAAAATTTTTGAAGTATTTTGAGCAACCTAATTTTTAATGTAGCTTTAAAACATAGTATCATCAATGATATGGAATAATCATGATGAATTTTGATTTTTTAAGCACGTAGAAACAAAGGAAGAATAAATTTGTGTTTGAGCAAAGTATGTCATGATATAGTCATAAACATACTATGTATGCTTGTTACACAAAATAATATTTCAAAAATAAAAAAGAAAGTAAAATAACAAAAGTTAATCTATACAAACAAACAAGATATTCATGAACAATTAAAGGCATAAACATAAAATAATAATAGGAAATGAATGATAATTGCTAATTGATTCAAATGTAAATGAATGCATTGTAAAGAAAAAAAGATTTGCAAACCAAGAATGATAATATTTACAAAGCTAGAACAAATAAAAAAATGGTAAAGATAAAAATCAACCAAAGAAATGGCCAAGGCAAAGAAACAAGGATAAAACTAACCAAATAAATGGCTAAGACAAAGAAACAAAGCATAAAACTAACTAAATAAATGGCTAAGGCAAAGAAAGAAGCAAGGGATGGAAGAAGACTCACATTCAAGAGAAAGTATGAACACCATATAGATAAGAGAGAAGACCTAAGGGTAAAGGATAGGGGGTATGGATAATGGTGAAGGTAGTGGCTGAGATGACCCTAGAGACCCTATGTCTCTAAGCACTACCTACATAATCCACTTAGACAATTTCCATATGTGGATATCAGACCATATGTAGTTCTCCCAAATATAGGAAGTGATGAAAAAGTGGATGGTTGATGAGGCAAATGAAGTGTATGATGAAAGTGATGCATGATTTACCCACCCAATGAACAAACAAATGGAAGGAAAGGGCAATGATTATTATGGTTATACTTTAGAATGCGTGAATTTGGTTTCTTTGTTTAGACTTGGTTTTTTTAGTTTTTATGTTTTATGAATGTTTTTGTAGGTATGTTTTTTGGATTTTTTTGTGTTTTTTTTTAATTTTTTTAATTATTTTTTTTTGGGGTTTTTTCCAAAATATTTTTATTTTTTTTGTAATTTTCTAATGTTTTGAATGGAAAGACTAAGGAAGCAACTCTCCCAAAATATGAGATAGAAAATTGATTTTCAAAATGTAATTATAACTCTAAATTTGAAAAAAGCTTAAAAAAACAAAATGACACAAATGGAATTATGTAGCAGAACTATTGCAAATATCATGCCCCTAGGCAAAAGGATTAGTTATAGATAATGGCTTTTACACATGATGCTAGAAGAACTAGTTTTCGTTGTGGTACTTATCCAAAGTGCCATGGACATGGTTTTCACTTGTGGATGTTCTATGTACACACTTTTCATATTTTTACTATAGATATATAGTTTTTTTTGTTTATTTTTGTATATTTTATTTATTTTTTGTTTTTATATATTTTGTATATATATATATATATATATATAGATATATATATATATATATAAGGATAAACCAATAACAACACATAGAGCTAAATGTTTAAGCATAGAATATTTTAAGATGCATGATGTTCATAGGCTCATCAAGCTCCTCTCCATCTTCTATGGCTAATTTATAAGCTCCAAATTCATATTTGGCTATGAAAATGTATGGACCTAACCAATTAGGTTAAAACTTTCCTTTATTTTCTTAGTTTTTATGTTTTATGAATGTTTTTATAGGTATTTTTTTTGGATTTTTTAGTGTTTTTTATTTTTATTTTTGAAATTATTTTTTTTGGGGTTTTTTCCAAAATATTTTTAATTTTTTTGTATTTTTCTAATGTTTTGAATGGAAAGACTAAGGAAGCAACTCTCCCAAAATATGAGATAGAAAATTGATTTTGAAAATGTAATTATAACTCTAAATTTGAAAAAAACTTAAAAAAACAAAATGACACAAATGGAATTATGTAGCAAAACTATTGCAAATATCATGCCCCTAGGAAAAAGGATTAGTTATAGATAATGGCTTTTACACATGATGCTAGAAGAACTAATTTTCATCGTGGTACTTATCCAAAGTGTTATGGACATGGTTTTCACTTGTGGATGTTCTATGTACACACTTTTCATATTTTTACTATAGATATATAGTTTTTTTTGTTTTTTGTATATTTTGTTTATTTTTGTATATTTTATTTATTTTTTGTTTATATATATATATATATGTATATTAGGATAAACCAATAACAACACATAGAGATAAATGTTTAAGCATAGAATATTTTAAGATGCATGATGTTCATAGGCTCATCAAGCTCCTCTCCATCTTCTATGGCTAATTTATAATCTCCAAATCCATATTTGGCTATGAAAATATATGGACCTAACCAATTAGGTTAAAACTTTCCTTTATTTTCTCTGTTAGCATTAGTATTTCACTAATTTTCCTTCAAAACAAGATCTATGATTTTAAACTACCTATCTTTAACCCGTTTATTGTAGCTATGATGAAGGCAATTGTGGTAAACTTGTAGTTGATTTAAAGCATTGAGTCATTTTTCATCTAAGAGATTGATCTCACTTAAGCATGACTCTCAATATGATTACTCATCTATGATTTATTACAAATATATTCTTAATGATGAAATCTCAACCTCAATAGGAAAAATAGAGTCACTACCATAAATAAAGGAATAAGGGGTTATCCATATGGGTCTATGAATACTTGTATGATATGCCCAAAGGGTTGGATATAGTTGGGTATGCTAGTCATGACCAACTTAATTCACAACTCTCTTCATAATACACAAAATATTCTTATTTGTTGCCTTGGCCTGGCCATTTCATTATGAGTACTAGGGAGTGGACCATTTGTGTTTTATATGGTATGTATGATAAAGGGATTTTATAGTTTTATTCTTGAAGCATTTTACATTATCAAAAATAAGAGTGGATGGAATACCAAAGCGACAAATAATGTGGTTAAGGATAAATTTGGAAATTTATTTCTCATTCACATAAGTTAATGGCATTACTTCCACCCACTTGGTAAAATACTCAATGGTAGTGAAAATATGTTTATGCCCATCAAAAGAGAAAGAATTAATCTTCCATATGAGATATAATCCCCATGTGGAGAAAGGCCAAGGTGTTTTTATAGGCTTCAAGTCTTGTGAAGGACTATAGATAAAATCTCCTTGCTTTTTACAAGGTATACATTTTTTGACATATGCACATGAGTCAGATTCCATTGTTGGCCAATAATAACCAACTCAGAGAAGTTTTTTATCTAGGATAATACCACTTGAGTGTGACCCACAAATTCCCTCATGAAATTCTTGAATATCCACATTAGAATCATCAAAATTTAAACAATGTAGAAGGGTTCCGTCATAGCCATGATGATATAAAGTATTACCAAGGATTGTGTAACAGGATGTTATTTGAATGAAGGACTTACATTTGTTTGAGGATAGATTAGATGGTAGTGTATTGCTAAAAAGGTATGCATATATATCAGAGTATCATGGTGAGGAGGGACCAATGATCTCACAAACCATTTATGACTTTGGTGTATCATAAGCAGGCACTTGTAAGTACTCAACCAAAAAATTTTTATGCTTGATGTTTAAATCCATCAAGGAGCCTATCATTGTCATAGAATCTACTACCCTATTATTGATTTGAGGCACTTGCTCAAACTAGATGTATTCAAAGGATTTGATCAAATTATCCACCATTTTATTATAATGTATGAGTTTGTCATCATGTGTTTGGAATTTGTTAGTTACTTGATTAATAATGAGCTTGGAGTCTCTAAAAATAAGGAGATGTTGAATGCCCCACTAAATTTCTATCTTGAGACCTATGATTAAACCTTCATAATTTTCTATATTATTTGTACATGAGAATTAAATATGAAATGCCTTATGTATATAACCTCGATAAAGTGTTATTAACAAGATACCAACCCCAAAGCCATGATTTATAAAATATATATCAAAGAAAAGTTTCCAAAGCAAGGATTCATCAACTGACATAATTACATCATTAGAGAATTCTAAAATAATTGATGTCTTCCCATGAAGTGGTGCTTTTTATAGAACATCTACAAGACCCTGACACTTGATTTCTTTTTGATTAACATACTCAATATCAAACTCACTAAGTAACAAGACCCACTTAACCATCCTACCTATTAGAGCTATTTTTGATAAAAGATACTTAAGGGGATCAATTTTATCATTAATTTTTGTTTGATTGTTAAGAATGTAATGTCATAAATTTTGAGAAGCAAAAACTACCACAAGATAGGCTTTTTCCATTTGAGAGTAATTTAATTCATAGGATATCAAGGTTATGCTTAGATAATAGACTGCTCTCTCTTTTCCATTGTCATCAAGTTTTGCTAATAATGCTCCAAGAGCATACTATGTAGTGGAGATATATATCAAAAATGGACTATCATCTATTTTTGGCATCAAAATTGGTAGATTAGAAAGATATTACTTGATACTAATAAATGCCTTTTCATAATCTTCTATCCAAGTGAAAGTGACATCTTTTTTCAACAAGAATGTAAATGGATGATAGCTATATACATATTGTGAGATAAATCTTTTGATGGCTTATATCTTTCCTTGTAATCTCCTTAGTTGTTTAATATTCTTGGGTTGTGGTATATACATGATAGATGAAACTTTGGAAGGGTCAAATTCAATACCTCACTATGAAATAATGAATCCTAAAAACTTTCTTGATGTAACACCAAATACACACTTATTTAGATTTAATCACATAGTATATTCTTGCATTATTTTAAAAATATGACAAAGTACCTAAGGATGGTCTGCTCTAAATTTAGATTTGGCCAAAATGTCATCCACATAGTCCTCCATAATATCACTTATCATGTCATGAAATATAACTGACATTGCCCTCTGATATGTATCTCCTACATTTTTTAACCCAAAAGGCATTACCTAGTAGCAAAATGTTCCCCATGGAGTTGTAAAAGGTGTTTTATGTTGATCTTCTTTAGTAATTTTAATCTGATTATAATTGGAAAATCTATCTATTAAGGATAGCATTTCATGGCCTGCATTAGATTCAACTATCATATCTATATTGGGTAATGGGAAATAATCTTTTGGATATGCTTTATTGATATCATAGAAGTCCATGCATACTCTGATCCCTACTGGTTTAATAGATATTGGAAAAATGTTTGATATCCAATCTAAATAATCAATAGGGCATATAAATCATATTGTCAATTATTTATTTAACTCTTCTTTTATAAGTAGTGCTATTTTGGGATGCATTTTTCTAAGTTTATGCTCGAATGGCTTCACATATGGATGCACCACAAGATGGTGAACTACCAACTATAGATATATTCTTGGCATATCTGCATAAGACCATACAAATACATTAAAATTTTCAAAAGTAATAGTGTGAATATCTCCCTTTCCTCTTAACTAAGTGAGATAACTAATTTTACAATTTTTGGGTCGTCCTTGTTACCAATGTTTATAGGAATGGTTTCCTCAATAAGTAAACTAGATTCATATTTTTAGGCTTGAGGTGGTATGGGAAGATGGAAATATTTATCTGCCTCTTCTTATTTTGATTTTGATGAAAAATTAATAAATTGATGCAGTCCCTATTCTCTAAAATATGTTGAATTTGATAGATGTATTAAGAAACCTTTTTTATGGTCACCTGCAAGAATTTGATCTCTAATTCTTAGGAATTCAGTTAATGATCATCATTTTGGAATTAGTCAAGTTGAGGCATGGATGTTTGGTCCTAATGGATTAAAGAAGGATATGCGAGGTCAAGTGTTAAAATGACATTACCATAGAAAATATTGGTGAATGCTAGATCTTCAAAATGGCTAATGATGGAACCTATCTCTCTATTTGATGAATCATCTCTAGACTAACTAGAAGAATTGATTAAAGAATTTGTTAGATGTGCATTAAGTAGATTAAATACCATATCATTCTTCCCTTTGTTGGATTTTATGTTTATTTTTTTAATGTTACCTTTTTCATAGATGCCAATACCCTTGCCTTTGTAGTCCATTATTTTACACATTATAGATTTTGTAATAGGATATTGATTAGTGGAAAAAGAAGTAGACAATTCTTCTGAATAAATCTAGGAGGAATTGGAATCATCAATATTTTCATCATAAAACAAATCTCCCTTCAAAAATTTTGTTTTCCCAAGATTTTTGATAATTATTTGATCCTTTAGGTGGTTTGGCCTACCATACTCATTAGGATTTGCATGGATTTTACTTGTATAAAAATATTAAATAATATACTCATTCATGACTCAATCAATGATTTTGGAAATAGAAGAAGTGGAAAATGAAGGGTTATTGGATAAAAAAGTAGATGTGGATGGAGTTTTTTCAACATAAGGAATCTTTAAGATTTGTTTCAAAAATAGATTATTAGAAGCTTTTTTAATGGATGGCTCATTGGTTAATGTTTTTTCAATAGATATGTATGGAGTTGTAGTGTTAATCCAACCACTAACGGGAGGTGTTTAAAAAAATCTTAGGATTGATGTAATTTTTGAGTGAAGGGTAATCCTCAATAAGGGTGAAATTATCATCTATGACAGGGAGATAATTGGATTTTTGATATTTACCTTCCAATAATTTTTAGTATTGGAAGGGATGAGGATCCCCTTGAATGGCTACTTCCATTCCTACATGGGGAAAATTCAAACATTGGTTAAGGGTTGATGGGATGGTATTCATGGCATGGATCCATGGGCATCCAAGGAGTATATTATATGGTAAATCAAGATTGAGAACATGAACAAGTGTTTCCTTAATAACCATTCCTACCATTAAAAGAAGATGAATTGTGCCAATGGATTGCCTCTCATTATTATCATATGATTTGATTGATATGATATTTTATTCTAATGTTGTTATTAGATATCCAAGATGATTTATGAGTCTTAGTGTATATATATTAAGGGCCAAACCATTATCTATAAAAACCCTTTTTACCTTGTGCCTAGAAATAGTAACCTCTATATACAAAGGTAGATTATGCTCTGAACTTAAAGGAGAAACATCAGAATGGTCAAATGTTACTTGGTTACTTGTTTCCAAAGAACAAATTAGCACTTGAAATTTTTTAGGATCAATGCTTTTAGGTACATTATATTCTTAAAGGACTTTATACAAAATGTATTTATATACAGTAGAAGTTTTGAAAATATACAAAATGGATATGTTTGCTAGCATCCACTCAAGGTGATATATGATGTTGTACTTTCATTCAACATTAGGTGGTGGTGCACT
>JARHVA010001606.1:2442500-2530000 GCA_037957365.1 Torreya grandis | reverse complement strand
GAATATAAAAGACTGAAAATAAAAGATGTTAGTGAGAACAAATAAAATAAAGTTGGTTTGATTTTTTTGCTTTTTTGTAATTGTATTTGGCCAGCATTCTACAAACAAGGTATTATTTCATTTTTCTTGAGCTGAAGAATAAGATAACTTGAAAATAGGAATATAAAACCAAAAAAAACAAGCCTCTATGAGGAAATCATTGTTACACAGTCAAGTCAAAAAAGAAAAATTACAAAATGATCATGCAAGAAAAAAATAGAAAATAAAAAAATCTCACAAAAATAATATCATTGTTATGCCCAATGAAATTGATACACAAAAACATGAAATTGATTCATAGAAGAATAAAATCATTTTTGATAAAAAAAGACAATATCACTATGGAAAATGACAAAATCATTGTAGGAAAACATGAAATCACTACTCAAAAGAATAAAATCATTGTAGGAGAACATGAAATCATTCCAAAGTATGACAATATCACTATTGGAAAAAAAATAACTATTCTGTTACAAAATCATTATTCACCTGGAAAAGACATAAAATAGCACAAAAATGTAACAAAAATGCTATTAAGTCCAACAAAATTCCTAAAATATGCTCCAAAATCATTGTTATGTAGGAAAAACATAAAGTTGAACATGAAATCTAAGACAACAACCTATAGTTCATACCATCTCAAAAACAAATGAGATTAAATGCAAGAGATAAAAGAAAAGAAAAGAAAAAGATTAAAAGATGTGGGTAGGTCCCACTGGACATGCCAAAAATGTATGAATTAAAAAGTGCAAATATAAAGAACAAATCTATTCTAAGCTAAATTCTACCAAAGTTAGAAAAACAAATGCAAGAAACAACAATCAAAACCTTCATATATTAGATACAAGAATATTCCATTGTGATTAAAATTTGATTTGTTCTATTAAAATGTGGTGCTCACTTCTCCAATGCAAAGGTGAAATGGGTAGCATTTTGAATGCAAAAATGGATGACTTTGATTTGTTTGATTCTGTTTGTGATCTCTCAAGATTGTGATTGATTACAATATTTGTGATTTTAAAAGAGTATGCCATGAAAATGGAGATTTGCAAACCTATTTATAGAATCTTGAATTATGATCCAATGGTGGAGGATCAATTGGACTTTTTGAAGGTTCCAAATGATCAATAGTTGAGGATGAGTCCTCATCCATGAGGATAGGAACTATTTCAACAAGGTGGAGTAAAAAGAGGGGTTAGTTAATACACTTAGTTAAAATGGAGTGACAACATAGTGAAGGAGTCATAGGAAGTGGGGGTTTTCATGGATTTGGTTGGGATGAGGGAAAGAAAGGTAGGAGAAGTTTGAATTGGTAAATTAAAGAATTAAATAATTAAAATAAAGAATAAAAGGTACATAATTGACTTTTTAAAAAGTATTTAAATAATTTATTTAATTGATTTTAGGAAGAAATCTTAAATATTAAATTAGGAAGAATGGTTAATAAACTTAGGAAGAATGATTAAGGTACATTTTGACACTAAATTAAATATAGGTGTCTACAAATATCATAAATAAGAGTTTTGAACCTAAAATTATACAAGTGCATCCTCTCTGATAATATTTGGTTAATTTCCTTGAGTATAATGATGCTCTATTATTCAAAATCAAGAATAAAATTCCTTCAAGAATGCTTCCTTCAAAATGTCATAATTAATCATAGCCTAGTTAGGATCAAATTTCCTATACCAAGTATGTGTACGATCAATTAGAGTTATCATAAATTATGTTTCCTTGCATTATGACTGGGTTATACCCTAAGCACACCATTGAAGCTCACACTTGACACATGTTCTATGGTATTTTTTGTCACAATATTCAAGTAGGTATATGGTCATTTTATAATATATTTGCTATGAGGGTGTGCTAGAATTTGAGGTGTTTGCCCATGGTAGTTGTACTAATAGTGGTCTTTTGATGCTTTTAGTCACTGGGTTGAGCATCAACCTTATTTTTTCTATTGTCACTATCAAAGTTAATGACGTGGTGCTACTCACTTATGGTACCAAGCCACTTCTTGTGCATTGTTTCCAAATCTACATAGCTAACATTTATTGAACTAGAATGCTTGTGCTCATGTTATATGTTATCAAGCTAGTTCCTAAAGGTCTAGAGGTATTATCACTTAACTCCTCATAAGGAACAACTTGTTCAATCACAAAATTATACTCTATTTCTACAAATCAGTCAAAGTCAATGTTGATAATAGGTTTAGTTATCACTCTTATTTCTTCTTGAGGGGGATCCAGTATATGAGCTTATGTTGCAAGCTCAAAAGGGGTAAGCACATCTAACACATATTTAATGGTTAAATTCTATAAGAACCTAGAGCATTCTACACCCATCAACTATTGATCTTGATTTATGGATTCATTATTTCTCTCCTTTTAGCATTGATGCAATTTAAGAGATCCTTCCCCATACCCTCCACACTTACTACAAGTTTTCTTAGCACTTCCAAGTTCTAAATCCTCTATCAACATACACCTTCTCTTGTTATAATTTTATTGCCTAAGCTCTTAGGTGTCAATCTACTCATCCCCTTCCATTATACTTCACCTACACATCCCCTTCTTCCCTATTGCACTACTCATACATGAAAGGACTTTAACCTTCCATTATCATGATTTCAAATCCATAATCCACCATCAGTTTCTTAAGCTCTGTGTTGAATTAGATCAAAAACATGCCTCTGGGCTCACATAATAATTGATACTCTACTTCATCAAAACACGAGTATGTTGATATTGTGAACTTAAGCATGTAAATATTTAGTGCTCCTTGTCAACATTTTTTTACATCTTTGGTTCAAGTGGAATCAAGGTTCTCAAGATTTTCTAAGTGTCCCTTTGTCTACTCAAGGCATTGTCCCCAGATTTATATTCAGTGGGTAGTATAAGCAACCAACCATCAGTGCACATGCTTAAGTAGTTCAAAAAATAAGACCTCATATAGATCATCATACAAGTTGTTCTAAACCCACTTGCTCAAATTTTACCCTTCACAAGATGCATGTTTTAGTGTAAATCTATCTTCCACCTATTGTATCCATTACTCATTGTTCTTGAGGGAGAGTTAGAGCATTATTATAGTTATACCATTACATAAAAAAATTCATTATGGGTCCCAAAAACATAATAAAAATGTTTTAAAGTTAGTTTCTATTTCATTTAATTTGTCAAGCACTTACCTAGTTGTCCAAGTTAGTTATAGACTTTTTACAACTAGGCACAACATAGACTAATCTCAAAATGCTCAACATTTTTTATTCAAATACATTGCATCAATTCACATAAGGTATAAGCCTTATGTGCTCACTCAAAGTTCAGTAGAGAAATAATTGGGGCCTGCATTGAGCTAGTCATGCCATGACATAACTCATTCTTCATAGGACTTAGTCATTACAATAATAGCATTGACATGTTTGTTAATGCAATTCATTCTTGGTGGATTTTGATTGTTTATAGCTATGAAGCCTATTCAAGAAACTTGTTCTAGTTATAGGAGTGTAATCCTATATTGGGCTTGTTATAGGATATCAAGGGTGAAAACCTTTGTGTTACTAAGCTAAGCATCATTTAGGAACTTTGATGGGGAAAGATAATTGCATTATATCAAGGTTTCATGCTTAGGGTCATGATTTAGACACATATATCATCGCTTGGCATGGGGTCTTTCCTACACTTATAGTATTTCTATGTAATATGTTGGCATCATCATTTGCACAAAAATTCCATTAACACTCTGAAGTATAACTTCATTTAAACACCACATTCATTTATTAAACTACCCATTATAATCCTTGAAAACATTGTAAAAATAAATGAACACTACCATAACCATATACACTAGATAAATACTCAATTACTAAAATGCCATTCTTCATTAAATATAATTTAAAGAAATAGAGTACATATCAATGGAATAGAGCACATGCTCATCTAAAACTACTAACAACCTAGAGGCTCATAAGTGAGATTAGGCACTACAATGTGGAGCCTTAGAAGCATCAATATTAATCCTTAGATTTAATGGTTAATAAATTACTAATTTTGTAACCAATTTTTCATGGATTTGCTATCTCAAAGTGGCATCCCCATAAATTGGATTGAGCTTGGATTTATATCACTTAGAAGCATCTTCATGCTAGGGTGGAGGGTGCATGCTGAGTGATGAACTAGAACCTTGGTTGATCATTATTCCATCTCTATCAACATTCACCCTTTATGTTATGGTTTCCATTTAAAACTAACTTAATAATATGCCTTTAAAAACTAGGTTCCATGTAACTTCTTGCCAATTGGTGCTAGGTCTATGAAGATTTCTCTAGTTGGCATAAAAGATTCCAAAATAGAAATCATAACAAGTGATTGCCTCACACTAAAATATCTAATGAGCTGGCATAGATTCATATTTATATGAATTAAGGTCCTAACACTCATACTAACTAAGTAGTGAGATAGACATCATGAGCTTACGTAGCACCACCAATGGTAGATGAAGATAATCTAATCAAGTGGTGTGTATGAATTTTATTGATCCTAGAGATCATATGTTATTTGAAAATTTTGGGTAGAATAATGTTTAGATATACATTATAATTTCATATGTAAAATTTACATATTTTTGCAATATCATGCTAGAATGTATTTTATTTATGGTACACATCATGTAATTGAAATCTTACAACACATGGGTACTATCGTGTCTCTCTGGATTCTTGCATCGTCACTATCTACCCATCCATAAAGGGATGACCATTCCCTATTTATGGGATTGTGCAAGGGATCGATGTTCTATGGTTGGTGTGAAAAAGAACTCAAATGATGTTCTCCCTTTCTACTATATTACTTACTTGGAGACTGTAGACACCTCAAATTGGCCACCAATGGATTTGTACCCAACTTTAGACAAATTCTTACCAACCATTGAATAGATATTCTAAAATTTTATAAATGTCTCAAATTTAGCTTCATAACAATGAAAATAAATCAAGTTGGATCATAAATCAATTAAATTGGGTAAATGCACATTAAAATAATCAAATATTGTAACAAATGTTGAAATCTGTAACAAAGATCAATTAACATTAAAATCCTAATTGAATTCATCCATGAGAAAATTAATTAATTATCAAAAAATAAAATTCAAATATCAAAAATATTCTAGAAGCTAATCATTACCTTGTTTGAGTTGTCTAAATGAAAAATATCTCAAAACACACCTATTACATGCTAATCATGAGATTTTGGACACCTCTTAACCCTTCTGGGGTTAGCTAAGCAAACCCAAGTAAGGATTTAACCCATTTCAAGTTTATTTCAAAGCCTATAAAAGCAAGCATTTAGATCTTCATTTGGAGAACCTTGATAGAGTAAAGTTATAATACTTGTTTTATGACATGAATGAAAACATAATGTTATAATGCCAAAATTGTAAATCACAAGCCAAGCCATTAGGATTTATAATCAAACATCAATCCAAATCCAAAACCATGAATATGATGCCAAGAGGAGATGGAAATAGCCAAGCCCCATTGATGAAGACATTTTGAGTATAATTCAAGCATGCCAACAAATAAATCTCTTGAAATAATCAAAGAAGGTAAGGAAGTTATCATTTCTTTACATTTTAGTTTTGTCTTCAATAGGTTTGTTCACTAAGATCCCCCCATGATCTAGGCATAGAGATATTAGCTTTATAGTGTGTTTATTTCATTGTTTTAAAAACTAACACTATACTAAAATCCTCTCTTGAGTCAAATTCCTTATCATAAATGTCATGCCCAGTGGCATCCAATGCATCCCACATACCAAGGACATCAATATGCAGATTTTAAATATTCATTTGGATGCTTAAATATCTATAAAATTGATTTTATAGCCTTCTTTTGGTTGTATTTGATTTTGGTTAAATTATTAGATCTACATAGAGATCAATGATGATCATACATAACCATTGATGATTAGGCTCTAACTTTGCATAATTGTCATTGATTCTGTGAGACCATTGATGGTCACGTTATAGGGGAGAATTGAACCTAAATATTGAAATTTTATTCTTATTGTCATTTCATTTCTTGATTTGTTGGTTTCAAAGGTATTTACATCTATCAACTAAATTTTACCTTATAGTTTTTTTATCAAATTTCATCTAACAATTGCATAACCTAACATATTTCTCATTTATGGTTTTGCCTTCAGGTTCATAGGTTTTTAACAATGGTCTTTATTGACTGGTGCTAATTCTACTTGATTGATGGTAGTTTCTTGATAACCATTATTCATGATTCCCTTAAAAATGTTGGTGGTTATCTGTGATTGTCCACGATCACTGTGTGAAATAAAATCCAAACCTGAGATCTCTTTTTCAAACTTAATTGTCTAATAATCAAAAGTGCTTCAAATTAGGGAGACACTCTCTTATTTTTTTAGGGTCAAGGAAAACATTAAACATAAATTTACATGCATAATGGTTTTTAGCACTTCAATTTGGTGTTTAAAACAAATTAGGCTAAATTTAAACATTTTGACTTAAGTTCTTAAAATGAACATAGTTTTGTTTTTGCTTAGTTTGTGTTTATGAAATTTATTTCAAACTTGTTAATAATTTGAGGGGCCATGAACCTAACCAAAACATTTCAATTGGTACATAAAAATTAACCTAATCAAATTTAAACATGTTGTCAATCTTTCTCACATCATCTTTTGGGTGTTTAAAAAGAACTTAGTTAATTTTTTATGCCTTAGATGATTTTCAATGTTTTAGTAAGTTTTCATCAATATCTAGGGGCCAAAATTCAAAAAACATTTCATTTTTGTGCCTTAATTAACTTAACATCATATAGTTTTCATGATTTTGAGCACGTTTATTTTTATGCCATGTTTTTTTGTTGATTGTTTGTTTCATAAAAAAGATAACACGTGTATGCTCTCCCCCAATACCCTATAAGGAACTCATGAGATCAAATGTACCTTTCCATTTCATTTTAGTGCCTATTCCAAGGCATAGAAATAACAATGCCTAAGCTCTCTCGAAACATGCATAGTATTGGGTTATCTAAAATCAACCCTGAAGTCCTTCTACTTGTCTTTTATTTTCATGCATTTTGTCTTATGGAGGGGATACCATTACCTCTCACAAGTTCTTTAGGAAATCACTGACCTGAGGCTTCATATCTTAATAGTGTTTCAACCCCTCTCATTAGGTGGGGTATACAAATTGGGATCACCCCATTGGGATGATGGTTTGAGTGGTTAAACCATATCCATTAGTGGCAATTCAGCTCAAGATGTATGATCGATCTAGACATCACAACATACTAAGAAATTGATAGATGTAGTGGTTGTGAAAAGGATAAGACCTTTTCATAATAATCCAATAAACATGGACTTAGTTGATGTGTTTTTTCTCTTGTGTACATACATGAAAGTGTGTACACATGGGATCAATCTAGATGGTCAAAAAATTATAAGTTTTGGTCAACCCCACTTTACCACACCTTGATAGGATCTAGGATGATATAATTAGTTATATTTTATCATTTATTCTTTAATGCTTGGTGTTTTATAACTAAAACTCTTATTTTTTAAACCATGTCATGAATGAGTCTTGTGTCAAACATTTATCCATTATTTGAGGAGGCATTGTGCCATCTGTTTGACACCTTGATTTAACTTAAAAAAATTTGTGTCAAAACATTGAGTATGGAACTTGATTAGGATGGGTAACATTATGCTACCCAAATCATTTCAATTCTTGTGATTTTTAGGTCTTTGAAACATCAACCATTATAACATCTTTTGGGAGTGATAACATCATTACATTGCCAGAATCATTTCAAAAGATGTGTCTTATCTTTTATCCCAATTATGATTGTTTAAAAATAATCATTTGATCCTCATTGGATATTTATTTAACACAGTCATGTTTTTCAAATTCACTTAGCTTGTTGGTCATCAGAATCCTAGTTTACCTTAATTGATTCTTTGATTAACTTTTACAAATTTTAGATTCAAACATGATTGATTTCTATTTAGGCCTCAATTCATGTGGTTGATACATAGATCTTTCTCTTTTGGGTTATGTAACTTAGGTTAATATATTACTCAAGTTTGGAAAATTTTATTGTTTGTGCCTTTGTTTTATAGAATTAGTCCATCTTCAACTTGTCTTTTGTTTAGTGTTTTACACCAATAAAATCATGTTTATGTCTAAAATCAAGTACTTAGTCTTTACCAAACTATTCCAAGCTTTTTAGATTAATGATCATCATCATAATTTATTTCAATCCTAGATTTTGATGCCATTTGGCCAAAAGTCCTAGCACAGCTTGTTTGAGCCTAGCTTTTGACTCCACATTTGGATAAAACACCTAGTGGCCCTTTCCTAGTTTAGACATATTTGGAACACATTTGGACATTAGAGTTTGGCATCTTATTTTTAGGTCATTTTACTTAACCTTATTTTTGTAAAACATTTAATGTTAGACATTTGACATTATACTATTTTTACCAAATCTTTGCATCATACTTTTTGAATATATATCTCCACCCTTGACCAAGTTAGATCATTTTTGAACCTTTTATCTTTTTAGACATAGTTTCTTAGAGTTTGTATATCTCTAATCCCATCTTGTTATGAAACATTTACTATTTGATTTAACCATGGCTCACTACACATGTGGTGGAACTATGTATAATCTAGGATATGGAAATGTTAGTACACATGAAGAATTTGTTTATAACCCTTATGAAGATGATGTTGTTTGGGAGATGGATTCCTATCCACCATACAATACTCAAATAGGGAAACATAGTCAATATCCTTTGGCCAATTATTTGGTTAGCATGCCTCCATACATAAAGCAAGATCAAAAATAGATGGCCCAATATTTGGCTAGTGTACATTTGGTTTTAGAAAATATCAAACAATAACCCTATTATGTGACCATGCCATCATCTTATGATCCTAACAAACCAATAGAGATAGGGCATGGTAAATTTCTAAATCTACCAAGAGGGCCTTATAGTATGTTTTACAATCCAAACAATGATCAGGCCTTTTGTATCAACCCTAATGCCATAATACCAATGCCATATCTAGATCCATAAATGTTTATCATGAAAAGAAGCCTCATTGAGGTCTAATTCATGTAAATAAAAACAACATACCAGGCATATCAAAACCTATCACATAACTTTAGTAACATGACCATGTCAAGTGCACCTTTTATTCAATCATTACCTTTAACAAGAGTCTTATTTGAGTTGAAAAGTTAATAAAATCAAGGTTTAGACCCACTTACACAAAACACTTCAGTCGACAACATGTTCAATACCCCAACCATTGAAGAAATGTCTTCTATTTTGAAGTAAAATAGTGAACATAATATGATGGACAATGTGCAAGCAACATCCAATCCAAAACAAAGTGGTTTTAATACACAAACACATAGTCAACAATAAAATGTGATTTTAACTATCACTATTAGTGGTTCAAAAACTCAAGGAGTAGGAGTTTCTATGTCCTAACCTCAACCAAATACCTTTAACCTTTAACCAACTACTTCTTTTAGCACCTAAAAATAAGGATTAATTAGTCAGCTAATGACCAGTGCCATGTCATAATCTAATGTGATGAATCCTACTCCCCAATGGTGATGAATAATATTACATAATAGTAGGCACCATCCAATCAACCCATGTAGTAGAGGGAAAAAATATTGCCACCTCAACAGGGGGTAACCAATGTTCCACCTTACCAAGTAGTAGTGAACATACCTCTTTCATCATAGACTAACATGTTTATATAAAACAAAATAATGTCTAACCAAAAATATGTAAAAACTAGTTAGTGATAGATGTCAAATCTCTAATATGAGGTCAATGGTTGAATCTCTAAAATGGTATAAAATAGAAAAATTATGTGACTTTCATAGGGTCAATGGCCATAATTTTTAGCATTGTGTGTAAATTAGACATGTCATTCAAAATATGTTGGAAAATGGAAATATCATATTGGATCATGGATACTTTACCTCTAATTATATCCTTAACATTTATCAGAATCCATTTCCCCAACATAAACAACAACAACAATAATATCAACAACTAAGGCTAAACCAATAAACTCAACAAAATCAATAACATAAACAATAATGTCAAAATAATGGACAAAACCAAGGTTATAATGGTAACAACTAATAAACCTACCATGAAGTTGCACATGACTACAATGTAGTTGTAGGCCATATTGCAAGAGTTCATGTTAACACCATTTCCATTAATTCTAGACCAATTACCCATCAGACAAGACCATTACTAATCATACCAAATCAACAAAACCATTTTGGTAATCCTTCCTTGACTTGGGTCCACACATAAGCAAACCATTAAGTAGGGATTCCCATGTTAAGACCTTATATTGATAACTCATCATTATCTTATAACCACACACAAGTGCATCAACAACTGAGACTTATCTTATCTAGTCCCCCTCTACCATCATTTGTTAAAAATAGTGGTCCTATACCTAATGCTGATTGTGTAATCATAACTCAGTAGTAAATGATTACCATACCAAACCCACAACCATCTACCACTTCACCCACCATTCATCCAACCATTTTGTCTTGGAATAAATCATTTACCACTATCCAAGAAAATATGTTTAACATTGTGAAATAATTGCAAAAGATGCCAACATAAATATCCATTTTAGATTTGTTGCATACATCTACTATCCACAAAAACATATTGACAGAGTTCCTTGTTCAATTCATAGTTTGAAATGACATATCTCCTAACAAATTTCAAGCTTTGGTTGGACATCTATCTTTAGCCCAACAAGTAACCTTTAACCAAAGTGATATGTCATCTCTTGGCCCATTGCATAATAATCCATTATACATTGAATTTTATATAAAGAGGCATAAAATGAAATGTGTCCTCATAGACAATAAATCGAGTCTAAATATTATGTCTCTAAATCTCATCAAACTTCTTGGACACACCTTAGTAGATCTCTAAGAAAAAAATCACCATCAAAGCCTATGACAATGAATAAAGAGAGTCACAAGGCACCATTAACTTACCAATTATCATTGGGCCCTTAACCCATAATATGCTTTATCATGTACTAGATCTTGATATGTCATAAAATATGCTTTTGGGTAGTCCTTAGTTACAAAAGATTCATGCAGTCCTATCAACACTACAACAATGTATCAAGCTCTCCCATTTAGGGATGGAGGTTACTATTCTAAGAGATTTATATCCACACAAGCATTGAAAACATTTAGAGGCCAATTTTAATATCTACAATCACCATTTCAACATGAATCTAGTCACCTAGAAAGACATATGGAAAGCCATACTTATTGGGTTATTAGAGGCCACTACATTGACCCTAATACCCTTGTTTTACTTTCCTATGTGCTACCTCCTGAAATATCCAGTCACCATACCATATCGGCTAATGGCTTAAGAGAGTATTTGATGCATGACAACTTTCACATTTCAAAGCTTCCATAGAACCCAAAATCTTTTGGAAGTCCAAAATCTAAACCACTTCATCTAGAATGGAAAATAAAAGGCAAAGGTAAATTGCATTGTCCAAGACCTATCACTTTCATACTAACTTTAGGATAAGAATATGACCCTTTCAAAAGAGATGAATCATGGTTATATAATGATAAGATGGTTGATTTTTAAAATAATGCAAAGTATCATATTCCTAATAGTATCATGATAAATCAAGACTATGAAGGAGGAGGCCTCAAGCCAAGTCAATAGGGAACACTCGAGCTAATTTCAATGACTAAGTACAAAGAAACTTATGGACTTAGATTTAAACCACCTAGGGGTGACCCCATATATCTTATTTGAGTTCCATCATAATGACTAGTGATGATGATGCTGGAAGTGGAGTCTGATCATAGCCAATTGAATGACTTAGCCCAAACCAATATGTTTTCCAATAATTCCATTTGTACCCTTTGACTAGTCATTAATAATAACCCACTACCATTATATTATACCCAACTAATAAACTAGGGCCAACAAGAATCCAATATGTCAATTGATGAGTTTCAAAATGATGAGGCCTTCTATGATTTTTTAGGCTTTAGGGATAATGTTTTGTTGGGAGATTATAAATCAGGGTTCTCAATCAAACTGGATCTTGAAGCCTATTTTGGAGAGCAGATGAAAACCCATAGCTAAATTAAATAAATAAAACATTGAGGTCTCAAAGTGATAACCTATTTTAGGTGCTTTATAACTAGGGAAAAAGTAAAGAAAAAGGCTAGTTTAGTGGTGAAAACCTATTTTAGGCACCACTAGATGGGTGTGTTCACCATTCTTCAAATTTATACTAAGATACCACCAATTATGAAATTTTTTATGGGTTTGAGTTTAGTTTTAAAGAGCATCAGGATTCTGATCACATCATCTAGGATCACAACATTAAATAACCTATATATGGATTTGAATTTAGTCTTGAAGAACAACAATCCTTCGATCAAATCATATATTAATTTTCAACTATTTTTATCACATGTCCTTATCGCCCATTAGAGGATTCTAATTCATCATGTCTAGGAGAAATTAAATAACAAGTCCTAACCAAGGACTCTAACAAAGCCAAATAGTTCAAATCTTTGCCCACTACTCTTGAAGATAGTTTGACCCTTCTAGTAGAAGACACAACAAAGGTAAACATTAGGTCTCCAAATAAGCCAAAGTGGATTAAATTAGGTGTATCCTTCACTAAGTAAGAGTGCAAAGTATTAACATCCTTATTTAGGGAATTTATAGATATATTTATGTGGGCATATTCTGACATGCCTAGTTTGGACCCCACCTTGGTTGCTTACCACCTTATGGTACATCCTAATGCCAAACCTATGAGAAAAATTATGAAAAATGCATCCTCATATTGCTATATTAGTCAATAAAGTATTTTATAAAATTTTATAAGTGAGATGTATCAGGATAATTGACTATTTTAAATGGATTTCCAACATGGTGCCCATTAGTAAAATTCTAGAAGGAATCAAAATTTTTACTAATTTTAGAGACATTACAAAGATATCCCTAAAGATGACTTTCCATTACCAAACATTGACATGATTTTCAACTCTATAGTGGGTTATTAGATGATTTCACTGATGGATGGTTTATTAGGCTATAATTAGATTCAAATAACACCAAAAGACCAACACAAAACAACATTCACCACCCCATGGGGAATATTATGTTATCAGGTTATGTTATTTGGTCTTAATAACATAGGGACCACTTATTAAAGAGCCATGATGGTCATATTTCATGATATGATGCATAAAATTATTGAAGACTAAATCAATGACATACTAGATAAATCAAAGACTAGGGTCAATCATCCAACAACATTGAGGAGGATATTTGAGTGACTACATGAATACAAAGTTATACTCAACCCCAAGAAATATGTTTTTATAGTTACTTCAAGAAAATTATTTGAATTCATTATGTCTTGTCAAGGCATTGAAGTTGATCCAGCCAAAGTACAAGCCATAATAGAAATGCCACCACTAACCAATCTGAAGTAGCTCTATAATTTATAAGGCAAGATCTAGTCTATTTAGTGCTTCGTATTTTAATTGGATGATAAATACAACTCATTTACATAGCTACTAAATAAGGGTGTAACATTTCTTTGGGATAATGATTATCATAAATCTTTTTAATAGCTAAAAGACTATCTAGAAAATCCACCAATCTTATTACATCCTATGCAAGGGAAACCATTCCCTTTATATCTATCATCAATATGAAAATCCTTAGGGGCAATTCTTGATCAACACGATGATAATGGAAAAGAGCATGTAGTGTACTATCTAAGTCATACATTGGTAGCATGTGAATAAAATTATACACCCATAGAAAATTACTATTTAGCTATGGTCTTCAGAGCTCAAAAACTGTGACATTACATGTTGAACAATAAAACCATGATCATTTCAAAATTAGATATTTTCAAGTATCTACTATCCAAAATAGTTCTACAAGGATACATGGCCAAATGGATCATGCTTTTTGGTGAGTTTGAGATAGAATATGTGAATTAGAAAGCCATCAAGTAACAAGTTATTATTGATCAACTTACTAAAGCACCCCTTATAGATATAAAGCCATTGATATTCTAAGTTCCTGATGAATCCATTATGACCATCATTAACACACCTCTTAAGGATCAATACTAGAAGTTGTATTTTGATAGATCATTCATAGCACATGGATCAAGAGAAGACCTTTTATTTATCATACCATAGGGGGATCTAATCCCTAAGTTATTTAGAATCAACTATCCTTGTACCAATAATATGGCTAAATATGAAGCACTCATGGCAGGGCTTCAATAGGTAGTAAAATATAACATACATCGTCTAAATGTTTATGGTGATTTATAGTTAATCATCAATCAGGTTATAGACTCTTTCATACCAAAGATGACAAATTGGTTCCCTATAAGGCCATGGATGACACTCTCAAATAATACATTATCAACATCTAATTTGAACATATACTAAGGGAAAGCAATAGAATAATAAATTTCATGGATACCATTAGCTCACTCATTCAACAAATAGCTATGGCAAAAGACTACCAATTTCTCATTGAGAATCTGGTAGTATCAGCTCATGAACCTTTAACTATCATAATGACTTATGATGTTATTGGTATTAGCTCTACTTGGTATTCATACCTATACACTTACCTCCACAAACATGTTTTACCACTAGACTTATCCTACAAACAAACCAAATCCTTCAACCAAAATGTCTAATGTTATACCTTACTCACACCAACCCTATATCACTATAGTTTTGATGGAACTTTTCATTGTTATTTACCTTCAATAGAATGTACATTAGGATTATGGGAAGTTCAGAAAGGAGTATGTGGATCCCATACCAACGGGGTGGTCTTGTCCAAAAAGCTTTTATGTACTAGTTATTATTGGCCAATGATGGATGTAGATGTGGTTGCATATGTCAAAAGATGAAATAAATGTCAATGGCATGCCAATCTGATTCATGACCCAACCAAGACTTTGAAACCAATGCTGATACCATGGCCATTTACTACATGGGGCTTCAATATAATTAGAAAGATAAACCATACCTCATTAGATGGCCATAAACACATCCTCACTGCTATAGAATATTTCACTAAGTGGGTTGAAGCTATACCCCTCACTTACATGACTAGAAAGAAAATTTCCAAATTCATTTTCAACCATCTCATCTACCACTACAATATCCCTTTTGATATTATATATGATAATGGAGGATCATTTAAGAATAAGGATGTTTAATAACTATGTGTTGAGTAGAACATCACACAACATTTCTCCATGGAATATTACCCTCAGGGTAATGTCCAGGTTGAAGTATCAAATAAAAAAATTATCATCATTCTCAAAAATATTATCAATGATGTTGGTCTTGATTGTTACATTTAGATATTTCATGCCCTTTGGGCATACTATACCAATTACCACACACCAATAGGAGCTACTCCATACTCACTTGTTTGTGGCACTAAATCCATTATTCCCATTGAGGTTGAGTTACCATCATTATGCATCTCTTTGAAGCATGTCCTCGATGATAACAATTATTGAGTAGCTTGCCTATAAGAGCTAGAGTTAGTTGATGAAAAATGTATGGATGTAGTCAAAAATCGACAAGCATATAAGAACCAACTTTTTGGCCACTATAATTAGCATTTGAAATAGACAATTCAAACTTGGTGATCTTTTTCTCAAAGAAAACCAAAAGAATACCATGACCAAATATAATCATAAAGGTAAGTTTAAACCCAACTAGGTTGGTCCTTTCATCATTGTTTTAGACTATGGTGTAAAAATATATAGGCTCACCACACTCGATGGGGATGAACTTGATGAGCCTATGAACATAATACACCTCAAGCGGTACTACACTTGAGTTACTTGATGCATTATCTATGAGGATTGTTTTAAATTGTACCATATTATGAAAATTCTTCTTTGTACCATTCTACCATCCTATCACTTTATCATTTTACCAGCCTATCATTATCTTATCATTTATCAATCTTACCATTCTATTTTATCAACCTAACATGTTTGATCTATCCTATCCTAGCCTATTTGACCTTACTTCATTCATTGGTTTCATGTTTAGCATGAAGAATCAGCTCAATTTTTGTAGTTGTTTCAAGAAATCTAGATAGAGGTAGTATTTTGGAGTAGTAAGATATAATTTTGGTAGTTACATCCTTCATTTCTTATTCCTTTATAATCATGTTTGTTTATGTGAGCCTAATTATAACCACCTACATGGGTAAATCAGTATTTCACCAGTCTTGATACTAATTATAACTACCTATGGTAAAATTAGTATCATTGATCTAATCAGTTGTCTATTAGTTATAACTACCTATGGGAAAAATAGGGGCAATATTTGTTTATTATGCCTTGACATATCAACTAGCCATTCCTATGTTTTACTATGTTACTATGCCAATTGTGCCTATTTTATTTGACTTGGTTGTTGCACTAGTCAAATTCCTCCATTGAAAGGTAGAACTACTGTGACCTAGGGCCATTTTGGGACTATGTGGGTCATGCTAAATTTATGTTGAGGTTAACTTAGTCCCCCTTTTTGCTATACTCTCATCAATTTTTGAGCAACCATTTAAAGTTAGAATTCTCTCACCATTTTGTGAGCTTGGACTTGTTTGGTATCTCATCATTCTTGATCAAGTTGAGATACCTCAGAAATTCTAAAAACATTTATCAAATAATTTAGATAAACCAAAAACATTGATCACTTATTTTCCTTAAGGATTCTAGGAACCCTTACTAAATCACAATAAATCACTTATCACTTAGTTTCACCATAATTTTTGGCCTTTTATCCCATGCACTTGCCATTTTACAAGATCATTATTATTATTATTCTATCACATCCATCATGTTTATTTTTCCATTAGTTATCATTTTATTCCCATTTTCTAGGAGAACTACATTCGGCCTAAAGGTTTTTTAGATATATCATCCATGGAACTATATAGGAAACATCCACTTTCCTAGTGCATATGGAGACAACTCAGCCACCCCCTTTCTTTTCTTCTATTCCCCCATCTTGTTTTTAATTAAGTTATCAGCTATTGTTTAGGAGTAATGTTCATCTTGTTGTTTATGTCACATTGTTTATACTAACATTGGGACTAACTATTGTTTGTTGGTTGGTTTATTTATTTGTTTATTTGTGTGCCTATTTATTTTCTTTTAGTATTATTGCCTCAATTCAATTTACATGTGTTCATTGGGTGATTCCTTGAAAATTTATTCTTGAATCTATCCATATTCATACATCAACATTGTAATCATGGTTTTTATCATTGGTGCATTATTTTCCCTTGAGTATTAGATCATAAGAGTTAGTCCTTATGCATATTTCATCTAATTCCTCATGGTGTTCTATCATGATGCCTACCATCATGTGTTATAATAAAAATAAGCTTTGAGAGGTCTAAACCATCAATGGCATCATCAATATCTCCTCATCAATGGCACCAACAATAATCCAAACCTAATCCAAATCATATCCCAAATAAAGTAATTAAACAATGAAATAATTTCAACCTTTGTTAGTTCAGATGAGCATCTCCCTACTAACAGGTTGTCCCAATTCATCTTTTCCCCTATATCAGGTTGTAATCATGTTTTCAATCATCATATATCAATAATGTTTTCTATAACTAGGGTCCAAATATTATAACTACCTATGGGAAAATCATTGTACATTGTCATACCTAAATTCTCATTGACTATAACTACCTTTGGGAAAATCATTATGTTATCATCAATTCTAATCACTTACTTTATTCTACCCACCTGGGGCATGTTGTTATCCTATTTGTCTATCCTAAATGGAGTAGCTCCATCTTCTAAATAATTATAACTACCTATGGTAAATCATTTTGTTATCATACTGCATTGTCACTATCAGGGTACAAAGCTTATAACTACCTTTGGGCAAACCATTGTACACTATCCCACTTGCATTCTCAATGATTCTACCCAAATTTGGGAAAATCATATGTTATCACCCCATAATTTTCATTTTTTTGGTCCATTCCTCTCACTTTTTTCTTTTGAGGGACCACTTTCTAACTCCTTTTTCCAACTGTTCCCTCGAGGGGCACCCTATAATTCATCCATTATTGTTAAATTCATAAGCACATAAAACATTTTTATTATTTGAGAACATGTTATTGTGATTATAGCTTAAAATTCCTTCCCAAATAGGGCTAAATTTTATAAACCTAAAATTGGCCACCAATGGCTTCATACCTAAATTTAGAGCAATTCTTACCAACCATTAAACATCTAGCCTAATAATTTCTAAATGTGTCAAATTTAGCTTCATAACCATGCAAATAAATCAAGTTGGCCCATAAATCAATTAAATTAGGTAAATGCACATTGAATTAATCAAATATTGTAATAAATGTTTAAATGCCTAATAAAGATTAATTAACATTCAAATCCTAATTGAATTCATTCATGAGAAAATAAATCAATTATCAAAAAGGAAAATTCAAATATCAAAAAAATCTTAGAAGCTAATAATTACCTTTTATGAGTTGTCAAAATGCAAAATATCTCAAATCACACCTATTACATGATAATCATGAGATTTTGGACACCTCTTAACCTTGTTGGGGTTAGATAAGCAAACCAAGGTTAGGATTTAACCCATTCCAAGTTGGTTTCAAATCCTATAAAAGCAAGTGTTTATCTCTTCATTTGGAAATCTTGGATAGAGTAAAGTTATAATGTTGGGTTTATAACATGAATGCAAACATAATTTTATAATGCTAAAATTGTAAATCAAAAGCCAAACCATCAAGATTTTTGATCAAACATCAAGAGAAAGCCAAAACTATGAATATGATGCCAAGAGGATATGGAAATAGCCAAGCCTCATTGATGAAGACCTTTTGAGCACAATCCAATCAAGTAAATGAATAAATATCTTGGAACAATCAAGGAAGGTAAGGAAGTTGTTATTTCTTTACATTTTAGATGTGTCTTTAATTAGTTTGTTCACTAATATCCCCCCATGATCTAGGCCTAGAGATGTTATCTTGCTAGTGTGTTGATTTCATTTGTTTTATAACTAACACTGTACTAACATCCTCTCTTGAGTCAAATTCCTTGATCATAGACACTACACTTGAAATTATTAGGGATATAGGAGTTAGAGTGACTCAATCTCTGTGGAGCATTATATATATATAGTACATCAATAATAGTGGTTGTATTATTATACTAGTCATGGCTGGATTTTAATATTATTGCTTTCTTTATGTTTTTATGTTAACTAACATAAGTTTCTAGTGATTAGAAACTATTATTGATATATTTTTACTTGTGTTTAATATACTTAATTAGTATTTTAAAGTCACTAATTATATTCTCATGGTGTAATCTACTGAAAGAATAAGTGTTGTATAAATATTTAAAAAACATTACTACATTATTCTAGTAAATCCTTGTGGGGATGTTACATTGTGGTATCATAGTATTGGTCCCACAATACCTTGAAATATGATACTTATGTTAATATAATTAGTATGTTAAGGTCACTAATTAGATTCTGATGGTTTAATCTAATGAAAAAATTAATGTGGTGTAAATGTTTTTTTTAAATTAATGCATTATTTTAGTAAATCCTTGTGGGGATGTTAAAATATGACTACTATGAAAATAGGATAAATAAGGAAGCTTTCCTCATTTTAATGTTTTATTGAATTCCTTTGGTAAAATGCCTTGTGAGAGGTAAAAAGTTGCTAGGAGAAGAATAAATGGGAATTGATCATGTATTTATAATAATCCTTTTGGAGAATATCTCACATTAAATCACTTAGGCTAACCATATGGATATGTTTCATTCGTAATTGAATGATTTTAAGGTACTATACCCTCACATTGGGGTAGGACACTTGAATTGATGTAGGTATTTGACTAGGACCCAAATGTCTAGGTAGTTAGAAAATAGGCATAGGTTTAAAACTTATAGAAATAAAAGATAAACAAGTTTATAACATTCTAAGTATGATATAAGGTTTGATTCATCAACATAGAATTATTTATACTAAGAGATAAGCAATAGTCATAAAGAGATAGTGTATACAACCCTTTTGGTAGTGGTAAAGTTTTAGAATCCAAAGGTATGCACATGATATGTATATGCCAAGTGTATCAAAATAATGTGTAATGTGTTATATAATGTAGAAATATGTCTTTAGAAGTATATGATATACTTTTATCCTCTAATTACCTTATAAGGTAACATAATTCAAGATGTGATTGAATACTTCCACTCAAATATTAGGTAATGAGGTTTTTAGAAACCCATCTTTTAACACATGGATTCTTTCATTTTCCTTTAAATAACATATTAATCTCTTCATTTTTTATTACTTATATATCTATAGATTTTTATTTCCACTATTAACATGCTATTAACCCCTAAGAATTTTATCTTTAGATATCCCTATAGTTATTATTGTCATATTTGAGTTATACCCTGTGAGGAGGTGTTTTACATCTCCTCAGCCAGTCGACCTAATAGGAACACCTTGAGGCTATGGGTCACCTATGATTGGAGTGAACCTCTAGAGAGGATCAAATTTTCCTAAAGGATCACCTTTTAACATTAAAAAACTGAAAATTTCAAGGAAAAGGGGGATAAAGAGCATAAACAAAGGAACTGAAAGCAAAAGGGGCTAATATACTATAATATTATGATATTCTCTACTCGTTTAAGCATAAATAATGAACATAATATAATTAACAACATACAAAAATTGATCATGAAATTATTAAAATCAATATTTCATGGAGAGGTAAAAGTATCTATGGTAGCATTAGAAGGAGAAACATTCACCACCATAACTAACAATGCATAAACCATTAGATACATAGTCTTTGACCTACAAAAGAGAGTTTACTTGCATAGAGGTGAAATAGAATTGGACACAATCAAAGGGAAAGGACACTTCACCATAAGGATATTATCAATAATTCATAAAATACACACAAAATATGAAGCATTGAGAGGGTAAACATAGTTCTATTATTCGTTCAAAGGCATAAAATCCAAGTAGAGGGATCAAATATGGGCCAAGTTTTATAACATTTATGTGTTAAAAGAGGTCCTCTTACAATGTAATTATATTTGTATTTATAGTAAAAATATTTAAATCCCAAGTGATTTTTTTTCTTCCCCTCTATTGGGGTGGTTATACTTTTGATGATGATTAGGGAAGGGGCATCAAGGTATTAGGGATACCCTAAGGATTGCCAAAGTCACACCTACATAACTACATGCCACGTATCCTTAAGCTATAGATTTTATTCTACATGTGTATTCTCCACTCACCTATATGATGAATAGGGCTGATTCCATTAACCTCTCATCATTTTTCCAATGTTTTTGTTGAGATATGTCATGATTTTCATACTGAGCAACTCCAAGATTGATTATGAAAATCAAATGTAGTTACATATTATGATAATGAATTTAACATATGAATGGGTGAAATGATCCATAAAATTTTTCTCAATTATTGTGAACATAGATGCCAACAAACTCCTTGATGGCATAATCTAGCCATGTGTTGACACTAGGTTCATCAAGCTCTCCTAGGATCTGACATCTTTGTCAGGCTTTAGAGATTGATAGCTATAATAGAAATGTGAGACCATTGCCCCTAAATATTAGATAATACAACCATAGGATACATGCTATTTTATAATTTTTCTATCCCTTCCCTGAGCTCTCTCAGTTAGGATCTATTGAGTGTTAGTTGGTGTTCTCATATTCACTAGGTGTTCCTATTGATGTGTGCTCAAAGCTTACCAATTACATGTGGATCCTTCTTGATCTTTCATTACTTGAATAATGATTCAAATATAATTTTTATTATTATCTATATGGTTAATTGATATTTCTCCATGTGTTGTCATCCTACTCACCTGCTAACTTGGGGCTCTAACAACTCTCTAACCTACACAAAAATATCTAGAAGAGCAAAGCAGTGAGATTATACCACATGGAATCATACTAATAACCTATAATCCTAGAGGGTTTTGAATTATATAGATTTTTCTAAGACTTTGGGTCACTAGGAGTGTGACACATGGAAGCATCCTACTTGCTCACTACCTTGCTAACATGGAGATTGTTGGCAAACTTTATGAAAATTGACTAAGTGTCAAAATACATTTTGAAAGGGATTGGGACCACTAAAAGATGTGAATGATTATCATGTGGTGCCATTTTATTGGACCAAAGTCCTAATATTATTGACAAATTAGGAAGTTATCAAGACATTTTCAAGGTCCCATCAAAATTAGGCTATTGTACTGGTGAAGTCACCACTACCACATGTCTTTATTTTGTTAGCCTTTTCAGTTCCATTTCTATGTGTTACTTCCTTAGTTTTCTAAACTTTGGTATAATGGTTAATTCCTATGATCCTTGATGCCTCTATACTCTCCAAGAATTCACCATGTGTATTTTCCTCAGGTCCTTAGAACCATAGGGCATTAACTTTTAGCTTAATAATTTAATGCCCCTGAGCTTTTGACTCTGTGTTTCCATGCTACCAAAGACTTAGAAAAATTTCAAAAGATTTTACCATTAGGCTTTGGAGAATTCATGCAAATAACACTAAATTTTGGCAAAGTCATTTTTCTTTCTAAGTCATTCACATTAAAACATGTGAAGACCAAAACCTTAAAACATGAAGGCATGAATCCTTTCCTAACTTAGCCTTTTTTTGTTAAACTTGAAACCTCAAACTGAATTAGATGTTGTTCTTCCATGGTGAAAAAAGGGTCAAAATTATGGTGACCTCTACAAGCTATTTTCTTACTAATTAAGAACTCAGTATCCTTTGATGTAATCCATTAGTCATGGAGTTGTATAAGCATCCAAAATACATGATTCTAAAATTACAACATAGATGTAACCTACTTAGACCATTATTAAATAAACTAAACTGAGATTCAACTCACAACAAAATAGAGAAGGAAAAGAACAATAACAAACATGTCATAGTAATTTACAGGAAATAATAATAACTAAAACAATATGTAGCATCACTTGGAGGAAGGAAAACAACTAAATTACCCTAACTAACCAATCAAAAGGCTATCTAAACAAAGCCATTAACTGGTTCCATAAAATAGCTACCCTTTCATATCAACTTAGAATGTTTTTCATATTTGAGGGTAGCAAACTAGAGGTTTAGAAGGATTAGATTCTCAATATACTAGTGATATAATTCTTTGAGGACAAAAACAAACTCACTTACCCACCTGAGTTGACTATAAATGTAGTTGTCTTGGAGTAGATAGGAAAGTTACTTTTGGCCTTCTTTATTCTTAATTTTGTTCTCTAAATTAAACATAACTTGTGATGGATTCTCCTTCTAAGCCTTAAATTAGTCTAGTTACTTGATATGGCATCCTCTTGTCAAGACAAAGTTTAAGTAATCAGGCTTGCTCTCATAATTGTGTTCAATTGCTCTATCATCCTACTAATTAGAATGTTCTTCTTGAAGCACATGTGATAGACTTGGAAGCACATATACTTATACATGTTATTCATGATTCTCATGGGTTTCTTATTAAAGGGATTATATTTTAATTTAAAGTCTTGAGTAGAAGTCTTCTAGTTCATCCTTGAATTAATCTTCTTTCAACTCTTCTTTTCTCTTTTCAAGACTGATTTCTTTCCTCCAATCTAAATTATAAATCAAGTTTTAGTCAAGAGGCTAGATTAGGCTATCTTGGAACTCATTTTTAATTAGAGTTTCACTGGTAAGGATTAAAATGTCTCCCACATATTAAAATATGATCTCTTAGACTGACTCAACATATTCTTCCAAATATTCTTGGCTATAGAAGTGAGGCTCTTAGCTTTGAGCTCTATTTATTCTTCATCAAGATTAGCCTCATGCCAACCAGACTAACCTTCTTATTCTTCTTACATGATAAATGGAAGATTATATGTCTAATAAGGCACTTCATCATCCTTCCCCTATGTATCCTTGATAAAATGAACTCATCCTCTCCTCATCAAGACAATCTTCTTCCTCTTGTAGTGGGTCTAATTTTTATTATTTAGTGACACAAAGAGTGATTTCAGTAATTATTTCCTCATCATACTCACTTGAAACACTCTATTATTTCCTTGGATGATCTTCACTTAATTTCCATACAATAGGTCCTCCTTTGAATAGGGAGATGGTGGGAGGGAAAGAAGATTCAATTGGAAAAATAAGAGTATAGGGCATTATGGGCTACTCTTGAATTGGATTTGGAGTTGAAGAAGCACTCTTAAAACTTGTAAATTTCCTTGGTTTGGATTTTAAAACCTTCTCCCTCTCTTGATTTTGGATTGGCATATGAGGATTGGGTGGTAAACTTGAAATTTTCCTAGGTTGAGGAGTTTAAGGTACTTGAGGAAGGATGGATAGAGTTTGTACAAGCATAGACTATTTAAAATAATGGGAGCCTCTAAAACTTAGAATTCTGGTTGGTTTGGCTTTTACAACCATTATATTTTATTCATCAAGAGTGGATTTACTTAGATTTGGTATCTTTAAATTATGATGTCTAGTCTAGGACGGCTATCATGGTTGACGAGTTTTAGGCTGATGAAGAGGTGGATTTTCAAGGATTGGCCTTTATTGGTGTCATGCTACTAAAAATTTAGCTTTATGTTTGGATTTTTTTACCTTAGTAGCCACTGTTCTCCTTGCATATGTAAATGTTGATTATTTATGGGTTTTACCATAAGGGAAACACCATTTATCTTTCTAGAGAATGTCAACAAGCTGAGATAAGCTAAGAGTATGTAGAGACTTACTTAGAGTAGGAGGGATGTCATATGATTTATTTGGCTCATTAAATGGTTGATAAACAACTAACAAATCTTGATAGGAATATTGATGATGAAAGGGAGGATAACATTCACAATAGGGAGGTGAAAAGTAGTTAGAATCTCCCCTAAACCCAACCAATAAGATGTATCTCATGGATTTCCAACCCTATAAATTTCTTAGTAAATCAAGTATACTGAAACCATTTATATTGTTTCCTAAAATAGATGTTTAGTCTGCTAAAACTAGCTAAAGTCATCTTAGAGTCACCATTGATGTTTATATAAATGCCTCAAAAGGTTGATATATTAAATGACAACCCTAACAATCCTTTAATGGATGAATTACCTTGAGTATTGGTTTGTTGAAGATTAGAAATGATTAGAGTTTCCAGGTTCTTATTTGATGTCTTCAATACTGAAGCTTGTTAAGAATATCACCAAATTCCCATACAAAACCTTCTAACTCAATGGAATTGAGTATAGGTCCCATTGGGCATGCCAAAAACTATTGTCACATTTTATTTTCTCCCTATGAGGAGGTGTTTCATGTATTTTTACCCAATTGACACAATGGCAATACCTTGAGGCTATGAGTCACCTATGGTTGGAGTGAACCTCTGGGGAGGGTTAGCTTCCCCTAATGGATCACCTAAGATAAAACCAAACTAATGTAACCTACAAGGAAAAGGGGGAGAGAGATCATAAAAAAAGGAACTGAAAGTAAAAGGGGGTCATACACTAGAATATTATGACATCTTATACTCAATTAAACATACATAATGAACATAAGAGAATTAACAACATACACACCTTGATCATAAACTTCTTAGAATTAGTATTTCATAGAGAGGTACAAGGATCTAATATAGAATTAAAATGATAAGCATTCATCACCATAACTAACAATCCATAAACCATTAGATATATAGATTATGACCTACAAAAGAGAGTTCACTTACATAGAGATGAATTGGAATTAGATACAATCAAAGGGAAATGACACTTGACCATAAGGAGAGCATCAATAATTCATAAGATACACATAGAATGCGAGCCATTAAGAGGGTGAAAATAGTTATGTTATTCATTCAAAGTCATAAAGGTCAAGTAGATGGATTAAGGATGGGCCAATTTCTACAACATTTTTATGTTAAAAGAGGTCCTCTTATAATGATGATTCTACTTATTTTTATAAGAAAAATATTCAAAGCCCAGGTCCTTGTTTTTCCTTCCCCACTATTGAGGTGGTTAAAATTTTGATGATGATCAAGGAAGGGGATTGAGGTAGTGAGGATCCCCTCAGGATTTCCAAAGTCACACTTGCATCACTACCTACCATGTCCCCTCAGGCCTATATCTTATCTTTTGTGTGTGTCTTCTACACTCACTTCTATGATGCATATGGCCAAATTGCATCAACCTTTCATCATTTTTCTAGCATTTCTATTGATTTTTGTCATGATTTGCATGTTGAGCCACTCCAAGATTGATTCTACAAATCAAATGTAGCTACATAGTCTACTCATGATTTTAACATATGAATAGGTGAAATAAGCCATCAAATTTATCTCAATCAGTACCAACAATGATGCCAACAAACTCCTAAGTGGTTTAATCTAGCCATGTGTTGACACTAGGTTTGTTAGGCTATCCTAAGATCTAACATCTCTATCAGGCCCAAGAGATTGATAGCTCTAATAGCAGTGTAAGCCCATTGCCCCTAGATCCTAACAATTTTGACCATAGTCTGTGTGGCATTTTTTGATTTATCTACCCTTTCGCTAAGCTCTCTTAGCTGGTCTCTATCAAGTTTTATTAGGTGTTCTCATATTTTCTAGGTGTTCTTAACACTGTGCTCAAGGCCTACCACCTCTATGTGGCTCTTTTTCACTCTTTCATTACTCAACTAAGGATTCAAATGAAATTCTAACTATTATCTCTATGGTGAAGTGAGATTTCATGATGTGGTGCCATCCTTTTCACCTACTAGCCTATGGATATGACATCTCTTTAGGCTACATAGAAATCTATAGAAGAGTGAAGTAGTGAGATTATGCCACATGGCATCATCTCACCAAACCACTAGCTTGAAGGTTTTTGAACTATATAGATGGTTTTAGGACTCTATGTCATCAAGATTATGCCACATGGAAACATCTAGCTTACCCACTACCTTGCTAACATGGATATTGTCAATAAAAAATCATAATAATTCACTAAATATTAGATGGCATTTTCAAGGGGCTTGAGACCACTGATAGATGTGAATTATTATTTGTAGTTTTTTTTCATTAGATCAGAGTCTTGATATGACTAATAAATTGGGAAACTATCAAGATGTAACTGAGGTCACATCAAATTTAGGCTATGGTATTAGTGAAGTCACCACTACCACATGTCTTCATTTTGGAAACCTTTTCATTTGTGTTGCCACATATTGCTTCCTTAGATCTTCATACTTTGGGCTAATGGTTCATTCCTCTGAGTCTCCATGCCTCTAGGATCTCTAAGAATCCACCATATGGATTTTATTTGGGGCCTCAGAGCCATGAGGCATTAAATTTTGGCTTAAAAATTTAATGCTTAAGATCTTCCACACTTCCTTATTTCCATGCTGCTGAAGACTTAGAAAAATTTCAAAAGATTTTACCTCCTAGATTTGGAACTTTTATGTAAACAATAATGAAAGTTCGCTAAGTCATTTTTCTTTCTAAGTCACTTGTATCAAAATAATGAAGACCAAAACCTTAAAACATGAAGGTTAGATTACTTTCCTGACTTAGCCTTTTTTGTTAACCCTAAATCCCTAACCTGAATCAGACACTACTCTTCTATGGTGACCAAAAATGGTCAATAGTTAGTCCTCTCATAGAAATAATCATGTCCTTATAGGGCTTAGTGAATTTAATATACAATCTTGGATCATGATCTTTGATCTATTCAATATAACTAGCCAACAGACCTCTCTTTCGAATACACCATGTAATGGTGTTAATTTTCACTTATTTGCTAAAGGAAGGTTTAACTCTAACATGTTCACCTCCCATGGCCCCTTTAGTTAACATAAAATCCTTCCCTTCATATTAATTATCTTGATTAGATGAATAAAAATTAAGCAAAGTAAAATTGGAGTGAAGTGAGTAAAATATATAATTTGGAGAGCTATATTATATCTCATTAATTGATAATGATGCCAAACAACCTCATTCCCAATGCATAAATTCAAATGAGGTGTCACATGAGACTTTCTATTATCACCCTTTAACACTAATATAATAACAATAACCACATACATCTCCTCATTTATTTACATCTAAAGATTGAAAGTCATCTCATCCCTCAAGGAATTATATATTTTTATTATCACTTGACATCAATCAATAACAATTATGAATGCAAGAATATAATGTGATTAGCATTAGATTCCTTATTTAATAAATGTTTGATGGGAGGGGGTATGTTCATGACATTAGTCCATTTGAGAAAATATATATTGGAGACACCTAAATTAGCAAACCAATATATAATTTTAATGCCTTCTTGTTGAATATTACTAATGGAGATCACTTCAAAGTTTTACATAAGTCTCAGAGCATCATTCACTATGTTATTCATGGTCCAACTTGGGCAAGTAACTCTTTTGAGACAATTAATAATATTTAAAGAGTCCCTTTTTATAACCAAGAGTTTTATGTTCAAATCCTTGGTTTTATGAATACCTTATAAGTCAACACTTGCTTCTACATAATAATTTGTCTAAACTCCTCAGGCCCCCACACAAGTTACTAATAATGCTCTATTGTTATTTTTGATAACTCCTCCTCCAAAATGTCATTCTAATATATTAAAAAAAAAACTAGTTAAAAGTAGATGAATCAAAGGGAAAGATAGTCACATCAAATATTTAGACCAATTTTTTATTAAAAATATCATTGATTTATTAAAGTTTAAAACATTTAAATTTTTAAATATGCATTAAGTTTGATGAAAATTAATAGCTCAAAACTATAACAATAGTAATATTACTACTATATGATGTAGGTACTAATAATTAAACAAAAGAATTGGTATGATTATGTTGAAAGAAGTAATAAATAAGTACGGAATTTGAATGGTTGAGGATGAAAATAGAATACTACCTTTCATAGTAGTAATCATAGCACATGGACTTTTATAAGAAACTTTTGAACTCCTTTGACTTGTAATTTCAAACCATATCATATTATTCTTTGAAAATTAATCATGTAATTTTAAACTTTGATCCAAAAAGTCTCATTATGTTAGGTTTCATTTAGCTACTTTCAATCCCATAATGAGTACATGAGAGATAAATACCTTATTTTTATGGATGTTCAAATAGATAGTACTAGAATTAGTCCTAATGTGGTGATGCAATGGAGTTAGTAGTAACAGGTTTGCTTATAATTTTAGCCATTGGTCTCATGGGGGCATCCTAGGGGCTGAGATCATAAATGATGAAATTAATCAAAAAGAGAAAGGGTAAAAATATAAGCATGGAGACACTTGGAACAGGGGACCCAATGGATTAATTGATCTAAACCCAAAGAAGCAACACTAGAAACAAATAAGACCATATCATTGGATACCAAGGATACATCTACCCATCTATTCAAAGCATTCACATTGGATCATTAGGGTCATATGTCTAGTGCTCTTAGGTATCTTAACACATACCTATGGCCCCTGTTGCAAAGAACCTATCAACATTTGAGAGGGTTGAGGATTTGGTGAAACACTTAGAGATTGTATTGCATATGAAGAATAAGAGGTAGTTGGATTCAATGTTATGTGATCTCCACGTATCCCTAGATATAAACCCAAATAGTTTTGAGGCCTTGTACTTGCTGGCGAGGTGTTATGAGAGGAAAGGACTAAAAGCTGAGGTCTACCAAGCTTTATAATTTGTTACTACAATTGATCCTTCATCTCATGAGACTAATGAAACTCTATCTCATTTATTCATAATGTAAAAAGGTGTGTTATTAGCTAAAAATCATAATTATTAAACCTTCTTACTACCTCAATACTACCATAAATTATTATATGTATCTTTATTATTTGTTGGAAAGGGATTTATAGGCCCAAATTTTTGTGTCCTCAACCCAAGTCACCATATCCTTCTCCACCCTTTTTTCTAATTCAAATATTATTCCTTATGATTTTTGGGTACTTCTTGGTGTCCACTTTTCACATTCCCACCCTTCCCCCACTTTCCTATCTCCAATTAGGAAGACTGTAAAGAATCCTATTCCTCATGTAAAAATGGGTGTTTATCAATTATATTGAACTCAAATGCTTGTAAAAGAAATGAAAACAAAGTTATAAAAACCCCAATGCTATAGTATAATGTTTGTTTGTTGGGATGAATTTACCAGCATAAATTTAATTTACAACATGTTGTTAGACTATAATTTTAAATTTTAGCTCTCTGAAATCTAATCACTATCTACTAGGACTCAAAATAATTTAGCTCCATCATGTTTAATCTCATTATTTTCCTTGCAATGCTTATTCTAATTGCATATGTTTTTTTCTCTCGTATAGATTTTTTTCGAGGTCTGCCAAGCTTTATAAGCTGTTACTACAATTGATCCTTCATCTCACGAGACTAATGAAACTCTATCTCATTTATACATGATGTAGAAAGGTGTGTTTATTAGCTATATTGAAATTTATTACTTAAAAAAACCATAAAATCATAATGATTAAACCTTCTTATTACCTCAATACTACCATAAATTATTATATGTATCTTTATTATTTGTTGGAAAGGGATTTACTGGCCCAATTTTTTGTGTCCTCAACCTAGGTCACCATATCCTTCTCCACCCTTTTTTATATTTCAAATATTATTTCTTATGATTTTTGGGTACTTCTTGGTGTCCACTTTTCACATTCCCACCCTTCCCCCGCTTTCCTATCTCTAATTAGGAAGACTGTAAACAATCCTATTCCTCATGTAAAAAGGGGTGTTTATCAATTATATTGAACTCAAATTCTTGTAAAATAAATGAAAACAAAGTTCTAGAAACCACAATGCTATAGTATAATTTTTGTTTTTTGGGATGCATTTACCAACCCAAATTTAATTGCCAACATATTGTTAGACTATAATTTTAAATTTTGGCTCTCTGAAATCTAATCACTATCTACCAGGACTCAAAATTATTTAGCTCCATCATGTTTAATCTCATGATTTTCCTTACAATGCTTATTATAATTTCATATTTTTTTTCTCTCTCTTATATATTTTTTTCAAAATTAGTTTTGAGTTGGTGAGGCTTGGGGTTCACAAACTAACCCACACGTATTAGGATGCCTTAGTTTAAATCTTAGCTTTGGAGAGAATCCTCGATAGGTCATATAAACTAGTTTCCATAGGTGTCTAATTAGAGTTACCCAAGGATTAAAATTAATCACATGAGGAATCACCTTGGCCCTACAAATGAGACAAGATGATAGTGTCACTATTAATTTTTATATGCCTAGCAAGAGGGTTTGCCTACGGGAGTAGTCATGGGATTGAAAAAAACACAAGTGTCTAGCATGTCCTAGATATTTTTATATTGGTGTAAGAATGTCGGTCTGAGTGGTTACTTTTATTTGTTTATGTAGAGATGTACATCCAAATCCCTAATGTGAATTTTGCTCATAGAATGTTCACAGTATGCTAGGATATTAAAATTTTCTCAACTAAACCTGAATTTGACTGTAAACATTTTTATCCTCATTTTCTTGTTCTATTGGTAACTTTATAATGAGAATATATATACATATATATATGAGAAATACTAGAGAAAGGTGGTAAACATGCATTTGTGATAGAACATACATCTTCCAAATAGGATACACTTTAGCCTACTGATTTTTCTATTTTTGCATTCATACTGGGGACCAGACTTGATTTTATAATTTTTAAATGAGTATCATCATATCATATAATATTGGACACATTTTATTCATAGAGATACATAATATCTATTATACATAGATTGGCATACAAAAAATTACATGAAACATACATTTGACAGGTGGCACTAGAACTTATCGACACTTTGCTTACAACAAGGTTGTTGACTAGTTTCTATCTAAATTAAAATATATGAGACATATTAAAGCAAAAATTTTAAACAATTAATTATTATAAATGTCAATTTTTTTTTTCAAAATCCAAGGGTGAAAGAGGCAAGGAAAATATACTAGTGTTTTTTAGCATAAGGGCCAACAAGTCAAGTTTTGGAGGAGCTGGAAATACAAGGTATTTTATTTGCATTTTCTCATTATTTTTAAAGAAATATATCTTTCTCTATTAGTTTTTATTTTTCAATTACAAGTTTTTCAATCCATGTATGATCAAATGAACTCCTAGACTTTAGAACATAGGTTTTTCTTCAACCTCTCCCATAAAATTTGTTTTAAGGTCAATATGCCTTGTGTTGATCCTCCTAAAATATTGATAATCACATTTTCATATTTATAAATGGATAAACCTCTAATATATCCCTAAAAAAAATTCAATTAGTCCCAACCTTTAGTAGATAACTTGTGTTAAGATCAGTTCTAAAGAGTGAGCCTGTGTTAAGATAAATGCAAATGGAAAGATAAGGTTGAGGTAATGATATCAGTAGACCAAATGATGATAATGTTCATTGAAAATTAATGGTTGTGATCTAATATTTATGTGATGTTTTGGTGCAATAAGCTAGAGTGGGTCAAATGAATTCAACAGACTCCTAGTAGCGTATATAACAATTACACAACAAAAGTGTTAAAAAATCAGACAAAATAAATGAACACAAAGTTTTATTAATTATTCAAATTGTAATTACAATGCAAATGAGATTTAAACTCATCAGAAAAGGTAGTCTTAGTTTTATTAAAGCCAAATAGAATTTCAAAACAAGTCACAATGGACTCAAATCAATTCTAATAAACAAATTCCAATTACAATAACTTAAACCCACAACACATATAGAAACTTCTCACATCTATCTCAGATCTTGATACCATAAACTCTCTACTTAATACTCGATCACTCAGATCTAAGTGGATCAATATACAACAATAAAAGATCCCCTTTTATAAATACACATGAAGAAAACTCTTCAATTTTCATAAGATGTCTTCAAATGGTTAACAAGGTTATCTTTATATATACCTATTTTCACCAACTCTCAACCACTTAGAACCTTTTAGAACTTATATATACATCCAAAAATAGACCCCTTTTGCAAATTCACATGAATATAAATCTATAATTGTTATAAGATGTATTCAAATGGTTTACAAGGTTATCTTTATATATACCTATTTTCAACAACTCTCAACTAATTAGAACCTTCTAGAACTTGTTTGGATACATTGGAAATTGTAATCAATAAAACCATGGGCCAGAATAATGGATGATCCTTGATCAAACAAAGAAGGCCTATCTTGGAGTAATTGAACCACATCAGCCATCTCTAAATATGGGTCTTCGATCTACCTCAAGCTAAATCAAACTTGTAAATAGAATTTAACAAGAAAGATGACATTTTTTTTTGATGTTGAATGACCATGAATTTTAAGGTGCTCCTACATTAGACAAACTAGGTACAAAATAATGTGAGCCTATGCTCATGGAGCTCCCATGAACTGAACTATCCTTTTATCAAATGAGAATTATTCTTTAGATAACGATTCATCCTTTATAAACCTCTTTCCTTTCCATCTTACCAAATACTCTTTATAATATCTATTTCTAGTTTTCTACACAATTATTTCTTATGATATTTTATCAATATCTTCTCTTCTCTACTCTATAATTTTATCAATCCATTCAATAATGTTTGTAACATCCTCAGAGTTTGTAGCAACATTATCATCACATGCATATGGGTGCAGGCCAACAACATTGAGTATAGGTGAAATATCTATCCCTAATGAAAGACCAACCTCATGCATTATCAAGAATATTTTTCAAAATTTTATAGGGTCCAATTTGTTTTTATTTTAAATTGTAATAGGCCACCTTGAGATTTCTCTCATTCTACAAAAATACCATAACTAAATCATTGATTGCAAATAACTCCACTTTACTTTTATGATCAATGTTTTTTTTATATTTTATATTACTCTAAATTTGCTTTTTGATTTCATCATGCAATAGTTGCATATAATTTATGAATTCATGGGACTTTACATGTTTTTTTGTCAGCAAACACCTTTATCAAATTTTTGATACCTCTTGGAAATCTACCATAGACAATTTGGAATGAGGAAACACTAGCTGACTTGTTAATTGAGTTATTGTATGTGAATTATACCGAAACAAGGACCAAATCCCACTGAGTAGGTCTATCTCTAACTAAAATTATAAGTATATTACCAAGAAAAAACTCCTTAGGAAAAAATTAATGCCTCCCTTTCTTTAAATATTGAATGATGGCATATAAATATTGGTCATAAACACAATAATTTTGTTTGGATGCATTTAATTTCTCACAAAATAAGGCTATAGGTCTATCCTCTTGACTCAACACAACTCTAATGGCATTTCTACTAACATCACAATTCACTTGAACCACCTTCTCAAACTTAGGTGGTGCCAATACAATTTTTTATTTCACCTTATTCAAAATCTCAAATCTTCTCTTTGCATCCACTTTCCATGTAAATATACCCTTCATACAAGAAGTCAATGGTGCATAAATTTCACTAAAATTTCTTATAAATTTTTGATAAAAACTAGTTAATTTATACAAAATTCTTACCCCTGTAGTAATTTTTAGTATACACCACTCCTAAATTTCATTTATAAAATCAATCTTTAACCATTCTCTAGATACTATAAAACCCAAACATATAAATTATTCCTTAAAAAATGAGCATTTCTTTAGATTTATCAACTTCTCTTTCAGTTTTTTAAAAACTTGTCTCAAATGTTGTAATTTTTTTCATTAGTATTTCTAAATATAAATATATCATCAAGATAAACCACAAAAAAATTTACCATAAATGGTTTTAACACTTCATTTATTAGTCTCATGAAGGTACTAGGGGAATTAGTTAAGCCAAATGACATAACTAACTATTCGTATAATCCATCCTTAGTTTTAAACACATTTTTTTACTTATCACCTTCTCTTAACCTAATTTATAATATCTATCTTAGATAAATATGTAGAACCACTTAAAAAATCTAATAAATTATTTATTTTAGGTAAGGTAATCCTATATTAAATAGTGATATTATTGATATCCCTTGACTCAGTGCATATTCAACATTCACTATCCTCCTTTTATGTCAAAACCACTAAAACTACATAACAAATAAAAGTTTCCCTAATCAACCCCCTATCTAATAAATCATGTACCTATTTATTTAATTTTGTAGTCATCTTTAGATCCATTTGGTTGGGTGCCTTATTTGGTAGACTAGCTCCTGGGATCAAATTCTTGTTGGGTAAACTAGCCCCTGAGATCAAATCTATTTGGTGTGAGATTTTTTCTCATATGTGGTAACCTTGCAGGTAATTCCCTAGAGGAAATTTTTGCACAATATTTCAACATATCTACAACTTTTATTAGAATATCATTCTCAATATCTTCTTGAGGAAACACAATGTAACATGCCTTGGTCTTTTTAATTTCCTTGAAATATTGCTTACCAGATAATAACTCTACTCCATTTTTAGCCTCTTGTATTTATTTCATAGGCATCAACTCATATATTTTCCCATCTTTAGTTAATGTAAATGTATTATTTCCCCCATCAAGTATCACATTATTATCATATTGCCAAGTCCTTCTTAAAAGAATATGGTAAGTATGTATTAGAATAATATTCCACTATACTACTAATATTAAAATTGATCTTGCATTAATCAGACACAATGATTTAATGTCCCTTTTGTAGCGATGAAACTTTTTATGGGTTGGCATGTGCCACTATTTTCAACACCAATTTATATACCATTATTGTAGATACCAAGTTATCAGTGTTACCACTATTTATAATTAGCTTGTAAAACTTACCCCCAAACTTACATTTAGTTATAAATATGATGCTATGTTTCCATGGTTCAACTCCTTGATTTTATAATTTCAAAATTACTCTCTTCAACATTAGATTCTCTCCATTTTTTTATTCTATAGATGCAGTCATATCATCTTATGTTTCTTCAACTTGAGTAACACTAGCTCAGTTATCACTCCTTTTATTTTCCTTAGTATCTTCTATAAATTCATATGGCTAATTCCCATGTGCTCCACATTTGTAGTAGGTGCCATTGAACCCTTGACCACATCCTTTGGGTCTAAATCATCTTCCTCTAGAGAATTGAAATCCTCCTCTCTATGAACTACTGACACCTTCATCCTCCTTTTTGTTGGAGATTTATCCACATCTAACTTATTACTTGCCACAACCTCTACCTCTACCATGACTTTATTATTGTTGTTTATCTAGATTATCTTTAGATTTCAATGCATGGTAGTATTCCTCCTCTACTAATATAATATTAATAATACTAATCTCATCTTGATTTTTTTAGTCTAAACCCATCAATATATCTTGAAACTTTTTCTTTAGTATCTTCAAAATGACCTGGTTGGATTGTCAATTTGTAAAATTATTATGTATTCTTTCACATTTAACTCTTTTTAATGGATATTTTGTAACTTCTTAAATAAAATCATAAATTATGTAGAAGACAAACATTTATGCTTAAACTTACTCACCATTCAATCCCATACTTGGATTATTTCTCTTCCTCCATGAACTCTTTCTTGTTGTACTTGGTCCTACCATAATGATACATGACCCTTAAATTTAGTAACAAACAATCTTAACCCTCTTAGGGTCTATAATTTACTTTAAATCGAAATACTTATCAATGTTTGATATCAATTTGATAAGTGATTTTGGATATAGAACATCAACATAATTAGGTAGATCCATCCTAGGTTTGCTTCCCATTTTAACAATAGCTTTGGTTACCCTTTCTTCAAGGTTTGCCCTTTCCTATCATTATTCTTCCTCTTCATTCTCTTCTAAATCAATTACTTCTACCTACACTCCTATTTTTTGGGCAATTTCCATGGCTTCCATTTGAACTTATAAGCCTCTAATGGCTTCCAATAACTTTGAATTTCTAACATTTCTAAGGCCTCTTCCATCCCAAATAGGTACAGCCCTTACTTTTCCTTTGTGGTTCATTATTCAACTTCAAGATACTTAAATAAGCTTTGATGCCACTTGGCATAGTACACTAGAGTGAGTGGGATAAATCCAATAGACTCTTAGTGATGAATATAATATTTTCACAATAGATGCTTTGAAATATTAGATAAAATAAGTGAAAACATAGTTTTATTAAATATTCAAGTTAAAATTACAATGCAAATGAGATTTAGCCTCAACACAAAAGGTAGTCTCAGTCTTATTATAATCAAACATAAACTAAAAAGAAGTTCCAATTACAAAAACTTAGACCCACAACACATACATATACTTCTCACATTTATATCAAATCTTTGACACGACAAATGCTTTTCTCAATACTTGGTCACTCAGACCCAAATGGATCAATATACAACCAAAAAAGATCCTTTTTATAAATGCACATGAAGATAACTCTTATATTTATAGAAGATATCCTCAAATGGTTACAATTTTATCTTTATATAAGGATATTTTCACCAACTCTCAACCAATTAGAAACTTCTAAAACTTGTGTGGATACATTCAAAAAAATAATCAATAAAACCATGGACCAAAACAATGGATGATCCTCGATCCAAAAAAGAAATCCTAACTAAGAATTATTAAACCACATTATCCATATCTAAATATGGGTCTTTGATTTACCTCAATATAAATCAAACTTGAAAACAAAATTTAATAAGGAGAACACACAAACACACACACACACACACACACACACACACACACACACACACACACACACACACACACACACACACACACACACACACACACACACACACACACACACACACACACACACACACACACACACACACACACACACACACACACACACATTTGATGTTGATTAGCCATGAACCTTAAGGTGTTCCTACATCACGTTTTCTCTATGTAGTAATGGTATTTATTTGGTCAACATTTATATTTATCATATTAATGGTTTTGGAGGTTTTATGGAAACTTTTAGTTTAGTAGAGTTTTATTTATGGACTAAAAAGTGTTCTTGATTCAATCAAGATAATTTGATTTTTATATTTTACGATTTAGGTATTAGTTACAGATGCATAAAAAACATCACATGTGATTGAGGTTAGGTATCTTAAGACTTAAATCATCCATAACCTAGTATAATTAAGGGCATGGGTTAATATTCACTTGTATATGATAGAAGATTGCCACTATATGTAGACATGGGGTCTAGTGTTAGGTACTGAGAAGTTAGGACCATGAAAATATAGTGGTTGCATAGGTTATGCCATTCATTTTGTAGGCATTGGATCTCAGAGCTATAACCAAATTGTATGGTAGATTTTTTTATTGATAAGTATATATTTTTTTATATAAGTGTACAAAATATAGTTTATACTTTTATATACATTGTTTTGGAATTTATACGAGTTCTTTTTAGTATTGTTGAGTCTATAATGTTATGTTAAACATTAGTTTCAATATTGTATTTATTTTTGGCAAATGTATATCCTATGAAACTAATGATAAAAAAAAATGAAGATTGCATTATTTTTGGGCTCAAATATTAGATCAAAAAAAATTATATGGAGAATTTGTTGCTATAGGAAAATAGTGAACATAGAGTGGCTAGATTGGTCTTAATCTTGAGATATTGATTTAGTGATCAAGTGTATTTTAGTAGGAAAATATATTCTTACTTTATATATCAATTGAAATATAAAAATTATAATCAATTTTTATCTCAAGTGTAGTGATGTAAGCATGTTTTATATTAAAAGGTTGGGCAAAGGTTTTAAGGCTAAATTCAAGGATTAATTCCTAGACATTACAACATAATTCTTGAACATATATTTGATTATATTTTGACTAAAAAATTCAAGAAGATTTTGTCCATGCATTTTTAGGGTTATATTTTTTGGCTTCCTCTCCCTATGCTTAGGAGAGGTATCTAATATATATTCAGATTGATTCCAAAGTGCTCTCCCACTCTTTTGTAGGCACATTTTCACGTAACCTTGTTAAGGTTGTTCTACCTCCCTAGTGCATACACATGATATTTTTCACTTTTATCACTTCAATAATAGTTTCACTTGTAGGGGCTTATCAATGCATCAATATTTATAAGTGAATATGCTAAGGAGTGTATTGGGAATGGGTGGAATCAAATCATGGTACTTTGTGAGAGATGTTTTCATAATATTTTATCATACCTTCATTACTATCAGTCTAACCTCATTTGAGTCTCTTTCTATTGTACTTATTTGTTTAATTTATATTAATTTCTACTAGTCACCCTATATTCCTATTACATTGTCTAGGCCGATATAGTATATTTCATACTTGTATTTCCATATATTCTATTGGCCTAGTTGATATAGTTATGTTAGCTGACATATTTTTAGCTATATCGACCTGGCTAATACCATCGACTTAGAGTTCAAGGTTAGTTTTGGGTATTAGAAAATTATATATAGGGTTAATATCATTATTACCAAAGATATAACACATTCATATGCTCTACTCATACTCACATTTATGCTCTTAAGTAGTAAACTGAGGAATTAGAGGGTAAAGTCTTATTATTTGAGGTCTTGTCTTAAAAGTATTTGAAGTTCAATAGGATGAGTCATGCCACAAAGGGGCCTTATTATTTTTAGTCCCCAACTAAGGAATATCTAAGTCCTTTTATTACCATTTGAATTCTTTATCCTATGACATCTCTAACAAAGTGCCACTTGATCCAAGAGGGGGAGATTGATGCATCGATGAGTCCATCCAATGGTAAGTATATCCATCCCTATTTGGTTTCATTCATTTAATTAATATATAGACTTATTTTCTTATTTCTATAGTGGATGTGTGTTATTTATCATTTTTTGTACTCCTCTTTACACCAAATAAGCTAGTATAACTATAGGTTTCTTAGACTTGCCATTATCACTTTAGGTTGTGTATACTAGCCATTGGTTTACTATTGCACCACTTACTTTCTTATTAGTTCAGTATTTTTCAACTATATTAGATCTAGGTTATCCTTGTTCATCATTTCTCTACATGCATTATCTTTATCATATCCTTGATATGCCCATTTTTTATCATTTGTTATTACTATTGTTACATCTTGAGGCCTAGTGAGATTCATACCTTGTATCATAGGCACAGCCTTTGGAATCATATCTGCTTGACATTCAAGTGTGGATTACCCTCTATAAGTTTTGAGATAATTTTATGTCCTTAATCTTCTAATTATTTGTAGACTCTATTATTATAACCTTGCCTTTATATTATTCTATTGAGATAAATATGTTTGTTACAAGTCATTAGAGCCTGTGAATACATTTTGGTGAACATGACATGAATCTTATCCCATTGTTGATTGGATTGATTTCACATTTATTTTTTGATTCATATAATTGTATTCACTCTTGATTCATCATCATAATACATTATAGTGAACTTGATATGAATTTTATCCCACCACTTCTTGGATTGTTTTCATGTTTTCATATCTTGTTTCTTAGAGCATTAAATTTAATAAACACCTCTTTTCAAATTTTCTTCTTTATGCTGGTTGGATTTATCTTCTCATCTCTTTTTTTCTTATTGGCATTGTCTTCACTTTGTATTCACTATCATAATACATTCTAATGAACTCAACATGAATCATATCCCATTATTGGTTGGATTTTTTTATGTTTCCATCTCTTGCTTCTTATAGCATTCAATTTAACAAGCACCTCTTGTCAAAAAATTCTTCTTTACACTTACTTTTTCCATCATTTTACAATGATAACCCTCTTATGGTCTTTTTATCAAGTCTCAACCCATTTAAATTTCACGTGGGTTTCTTATTTATCCCTCCCACCTCCACCCTTGAAGGTAGCTCCTCAGGTTGTAATTTCCCTCAATCTCAATCTCAATCTCAATCTCAATCTCAATCTAAATCTCAATCTCAATCTCAATCTCAATCTCAATCTCAATCTCAATCTCAATCTCAATCTCAATCTCAATCTCAATTTATCTAATACAAATGCATTGATCTATAAAATATTGAAAGACAAATCCACAATATTGACAATCATTAAACACATACATAGAAATTATAAAATCATAAATAAATCCACATCAATGGTTGGAATATGAAATTATTTTTCACTTATTAAAACCAACTTTCAAAATCCTCTTTCTACATCAATAACAAGAAAAACAATTATTAGCATAACAAAATAGAATATGGTTCAAGTATCTTCAACTCCTAAGCTAAGATATTCCAATCAAATTATCAAAAAGCATGAAAACAACATTTTATCTACCCTAAACAAGAATGATAATATTAGTCCTATCAATCCATCTACTATGGTAATTGGGGAAACCAACAATGCTCTTCCTCTTAACACCAATGTTGTGAATCCTACCCTAGTAGTAATCCTCCTACTAATAATTTTAATAATTTCAATCAAAATACTCCAATTAATAGCTTTAAATTCCTTTCAAAATTGGTTAATCAAATGTCTTTTACATAAAATTTCCAACCATAATTAATAGCTCTAAATGAGAACCCATATTTTGGAAATGGCAAATCAAGCTCCTCAATTTGTAGTGAATCAACCAAGTCAAAATTACATTCCTCATCTTAAAGGTGACAATGGAAATATTATCCCCCAACCTCCAATCCAAATCAAACTATTTCAAAATATTCAAAATGAATCTCTAGATTCCTTCATTGTGTCTATGGATATTAGAAGCATTTCTTTGAGCATCACATATGATGGGACTACTAATCTTTCCTTACATTTTAAATTTTTTAGAAACCTATATAAGGAATGGATTGTAACTAACACATTTGAAACTACCAAGCTTCTATCCAAAACATTTAATGGAGATGCACATTAGAATGGTACAACTAACTTCTAACTCATTTCATCACACAACTTGAAGACTTAGTCAATTTTCTAGTTAAGGAATTTTAACATAAGTCCCATAGAATAGCCTTATACACTTAATTTATGATAAATAATCATTTGATTAAAGTTATATAAATATTTGGCACATAAATCAGATCATAACATGAGTGATGAACATAATTTTAAGCTCTTTTTCACCATTCATAAAAGCCTTTTTTCAATACAAAGGATCTTATCTTACACTTGAAGCTTTTGTATTCCTCCCCTTAAACTTGAGAGAAGGTATTTGATATATATTTATTTGGATTCCAAAGGGATCTCACACTCTTCAGAAGGTGCATTTATAGGATATCCTTGTTAAGATTGTTCTACCTCCCGAGGATCCTTATTCACCTCAATGGTTGGGGAAAATGATCATTACATGATGATTTCCTATTTAGGGATTACTTATAGTGTTTATTACCCTCTTAATTTATTTGATGATAAGGAAAATATCAATAAATACCTTCTCCCTTTCCATTACTTATGGGAGATGATTATTTTTATTTTAAAGGAATCTAAGAGAATTCTTATAATGTTGATTTTAGGGATTTAAATCCTATATGAATCCTAAGATTCTAAGACCAGAAATATGTTAGGTTTGATCTAGATAAATGTTTGAGGTAGTAATAATTTTTTAGTTAAGAAATAAAATAGGGTATGCATCTCTTTGAGACACATACTAATTATTTGTTAGCATGGCATTATGTGGCTGCACTTGTATTGCAACAACTAGGTTATTTTAGAAGTTAAAAGGGTTTCATGATTTTTTTATTTTATTGATTATAAATATAGGGTCTATTGTAATATGAAAAAAATTAACCATTTCAAAAATAAATAATAATTGCATTCTTTTTATTCCTACATATTTGTTTTATCAATGGTATTATAGCATTGTTTGTTGTGTTGTACAAGGGAGGTGGTTTGAACCAATTGCAAATTTATTAAATCAAACCCTTTGAAAATAAATCAAACTCTTTATAAATTCTTTAGAAGGAGGTCATATGAAATTAGAAAACAAACATCAAATTATTTTTTAGGGATGCATGGAGTTTTATGAATGCAAGCAAGGGGTTTTTTCCCTACGAAAAAGGAATTTTATCTTTTTGTTTCTAAAAGGAGTCTATTTATTATTTATTTGAAAAAATATGTATATTATGAATCCATACAAATGAGGAGTAAGGAATGTGACAAAAGGGGATTAGAAAACATTTAAATAAAATATCTTGTTTTCATGAATGCATGGACAAATGTGATCTTAAGTTCTTTTTTCTAAACATATACAAAATTTTGCTAGAGTTCAAACATGCATGTGGGACCCTCTGAGATAATATATGATATAATATTTATGTTTATTTTTTAAATAGTGAGTTGATTAATTTATTTTTTTACAAATGGTTGTTTGTATGATTTTTGATGTTTTGAGTGTATATTTATATGGATGAGTATATGCACAAGCATTTCATTCATTTTATTTTTATTTTATTGTATTTTTTTTAATAGAGGATGTGTCTAGATTAGGGGGCCTTTGAGTATTTTTTGTAGCAAATCTAGATTAATGGGTGTTTAAAAATTATTTTTGAATATATCAAAATGTTCTATGTATTGAAATATTTATTTGTTGTGTGGATCCCATGTGACATGGAAGTGTTTTATTATGCATAATTTCACTGTCAAGTATGTACATTTTAAATTTTATTTATTTTGGATGCCAAGAGAACAAAAATAAGGGTATGTAAACATTTTACAATTTATGTATTATATTATTTCACAAGAGAGTTGGATATGTAAATTTTATGTGTTTACATGATTAGAGGTCAATATTACCAATCCCACCATCTACATTTTGCTTGGAATGTTTTGTTGGAAGAATATTTTATTAGAAAATTGATATTATTTTGTGAAGAATTTTTATTAGAAAATTGATATTATTTTGTGAAGAATTTAAAAGTGAAAAATCAAATTGGAGACATTAAATTGATATTATTTTGTGAATAAAATATTGTATTTGATACTTAATGGAGTGATAAGGTTTGTAAAAACAAGGGTCTACTTTAGGAGGCTAAAATTTGATAAAACACCTATTTTATTGTGTTTATTTCTATTTCAAAAGTTTATCATGGATAAAATAATAATTTTAATCTCAAAATCCTAAAGAAAAATCCCACCAACCAGTTACAAGGAATGGATTTGATATATGAAAAATATAAATACCTTTGTTTTTAGTGATCTTTAGAAAAAAATTGAAAAAAAGCCTTACATGACCTACTAAATGCCCTCTCAAGAAAAATTCATCCAAAGATAGAAAGAAACATGCCACACATTATGCTAGAGATTCTTTTGTTCAAGAAAGATTTTATTTTGTGAAAGCCTTTGGTCCAAATTGGCAAGGCCATGAAAGTGTCTTTTGAAAAACTTATAGATACTCATTTTAATTTTATTACAAGCTTGAGGATAAGGTTTATGGTTTAGTGGTAGTTTTGTCTCTCAATTTTATTCTAGTTTTAGCTTTCTTAGTTTTTTTCCAATTTTTACTAGTTTTTCTTTGTCACATCAGTTTGAGATTGTCATGATATGGAGTAGGCTGATGATGTGGATTTACATGGACTTTATCTATTTTTTATAATTGGGGGAAGGTGTTTTATATCAACATTTTAGATGTAGGACTATTTCATGGAGTAGGACTAATCAAGTACTTTTGTACATGTTTGAGAGTGGTGTTGTAGACAATGAACTATCTATAGACAATGATCCATGATAGTTGGAGCATGTCATAGATGTTCTAAGATAAAGGTTTAGAGGAGGAAATATTGATATTCATGGTTATATAATTCCATATATGTTCCATACAATGGTTAAAGTACAAGTATAGGGACATGGATTAGATGATGATGTGTGTGTGAAACACTCATGATGTTTGTGTTAGGAGGTTGTATGATTAAAATCGGCATAAGGCACATGATGATTGTAGTTGGGAGGGAAGTAGTAGATTTTTCAACACATGTTGATTAAAGTACATGGTATGATATGCATGTAGCAATCATTTTAATAGGTATAAATTTTTATCTCTTTTGTCTCATTATGGATGAAGCAATTTTTTTAAGGTTTGATCCAAATAAATGTTTGGGTTAGTAATAAGGTTAAAGCTAATTAATAAAATGAGACATGAATATATTTGATACCCCCATAATTATTTTTTAGCATGTTGTTATTTGGTTGTACTAGTATTACAACCACTAGCTTAATTTTGTAGTTAAAAACATATTGTGATTAATCCATTTCCTTGATTATAAATATAGACTATATTGCAATGTGTAAAATGAAACCATTTCAAAAATCAATATTAATTCCATTTATATATATATTTTAAATCATTTTATCAAAATGGGTTGAAAATAAGGCCCTACTTAAGCCCCTTGGGGTTTTTGGTAAATTTGGTGGGCTCTATGATGCCCCTTTAATATTGTATTATTTGAGACTACTTTAAAATTTTAATTTCCATCACATATTATTCAAAGCTTTAGATTTTTCCTATTTTTTTTTTCATATTGCATTCTCATCTTTTTGTTCAACATCAATATTTTTGGGACAAAGAACATCTTAAATTACAATGTTAATGGTAGATACCTCCACTTTTATAGTCTATTATTTCTCTTAGGTTCACTCCATAAATCACTACTTGATCATTGAAAGTAGTTTGATTTAGTCAATATCTACATGGTTATTTCATAGCTTAAATTAAGCATCCTTCAGGAAAATAGGAACCCAATGAATCCATCTTTTCTTAAAACCTCCTTGTGTCAAAATTCAATAGGTAGGATAGGTCCCTAAATAGGTATAGTAGAAAAAAGAATCCTATAGTTGATTAAAGTCCATTATTAGTTCAATCCATGATCATTGAGGCTAAGAAATATCTTGGTTTAACACTACATCAAGGATCATTTTTGATTCAATCATGTTATTCTATAAAATTGTTATCAAATAATATATCTAAAGTTATTAAAATATTTTAAAAAGAATTGTAAAAAGTGTATATAATTATAGAAAAATAGCATCATGTAATTCTCAATAGCTCAACATGATTCAAGGGAGAATGAAGTGATAAAGAGTGAGGCAAAACAATATTCCCCACTATAAGCAATATAATAGACATGTAATATGTTCACTCAAAACTATATAGATAGATATTATCATGTAAATCTTGATATTAGATGTAACCTCGTGTAAGGATGAGAAGGGAAGGATCATGCAATATTCCTTCATATAGTTTGGTGATAGGGAATGAAGTTATGACCTATAGATTGATAATCACATGTGACTAGTTGTAAGTATGAAATTTTAGTATCTTGATATGTAAGTAATGTGAGATATATATATATATATATATATATATATATATATATATATATATATATATATATATATATATATATATATATGGGTGTGATAGGCTTTGTATGTACAAGATATGTATATTAAAGTCAAGGAAATAGGAAAGGGTATGATACCCATAAATGATATGATAAAGTATAGATAGAGTTAATTAATCTTTTAATATAGGGTATGGTGCCTCCAATGTAAATGATTAATGTCAATAAAGTATATGGTGATGTGGGTATGATGCCCCTAAATACAATGTGTGTGTGTGTAATAAATAAATCTCATGAAATAGGTGTGGGTAAGATACCCACAATTAAAATTAATAGGACATGGGCTTGATAAGGATAGGGACAAAGGATATGCCCCAAAAGGGAAAAGATATAGTAATATATTTATCAAATATGATAATCATAATGTGATAAGATGTAAAAAAGACATGGGCATATGGGATATCTTGATACAGTTTATGTAGGTGTTTCATGTAAATTTCCATTTAAGTTCTAAAGAAGGAAAGAAAAGAGACTCGATAGGGTATGGTTGAAAAAAAATTTGTTTGTGCATATAGTGAATCAAAATATTGTGAAGAAATCCTCTTTGGATTGGGAGGAAGACTTGTAGATAAGAAAGCATCAAAGTAAACCTATTTGTTAGACAAATATTTGGGTGGATTGCCTAGTGATAGTTAGATTCTAGAAGTGAGACCTTCCTTAGGGGATGTCAATCCACATGTTTCAAAAAATTAAGTTTATAAATCTAGAAAGAAGGTACTTGCATTAGTTAAAGAAGATTAATAAAATTGAACACGAGGATGCTTGCTAAGAAAATAGACTATAAATGATCAAATTAGTGCTAAACTAATTAATATTAGTGTTAAAGGGTTGGGGTATGCGTTAGAAAATATATAAAGGGTCTATGAGTGATAAAAAACACAAAAAACTAGATTTGGTTGGGGTTAGGTTGGTAAAAATAGGTTGCTTGTTTTTGGTGTCATAGGTGACCATCGATGGTTGGGGTGACTATCAATGGTTTTGTCTGATCATTAGTGGTTGGATGTGTATTTTTGGGTTTGATCAAAAAATAAATAAAAAAATTCCACATATGAATTCTAGGAGTTGGGTAAAGGCTAGGCTAACTATGAAATGGAATAAAAGTATGTGAATAGTAACAAAAAGTACTTTTTTTACCAAAATTTGATTGGGTTTGTAGTTGATGTAGTTAGCCTGTTAGTGGAATTTGGATTGATTCTGGTAGAGTAATAGTACCTAGAAGCTTGGTTAAGAGGAGATGGTGAGTTGGATCTCAATAAGATGGATGATAATTCTTGATAATGTTGATGATGTTGATTGACCTGATTGACTTATAAAAGATAACTCCTAAGTGCCTAAGCTTCTGATAATTATTACAAATGGATTTGACCTCTTAGACCTCTTTCTCTCTTATAGGCACAAGCAAGAGGTGGAAGTGAAAGTGTAAGTGGGTCATCTGAATATAATTTATGCATTTAAAGGTTTGTAACAAAAATTAGAGAAGGTTATATTTAGAAATGGGTTGGTGGAGCTTGCATGCTCTTGGCTAAAAGGTATATCTTGATTGTCAATGATCAAGGGTTCTCAAGTATAGGGTCACCTTGACTGTCGATGGTCAGGGTCTATAAGGATAGGGTCTTGAAGGCTAGGGTTATTTAGTTAGGTGAAACTGAGTGAAAATTATTTGGTTTAAGTCCAATAGGTGTAGGTTGGTCCCAAGGGGGTCCTAGGGTAGGTTCAAGGGTATTTTTAACATTCAAAATTATAGGTGTGTAGATTTACAGTGTCTAAATTTTTCCCCCTTTTTGTTGTGCATCTTACATGAATGAACTACAAAAAAAAATAGAGTATGGTTCAATGGTCTTGTTGCCCTGAGAGTATGAAGAGGTATTCCCCATCAAACTGAGATTCAATGAGTGAAAACCAAAATTGGGTCAGGGTTTGATAAATGATAGTTATTAATGATAAAATGGGTGAATCATAGGTTGAGTAATTGAGACCAAAACTTACACATAAAGTGTGATAAAAAAGTGATATAGCCAAGATCGTGCATAGACTAGGTTTCTAATGTTGGTAAAAAAAGGGTTGGTGCTAAGTAGATAAGTGATGAGTGAACTGTGTGACCACCTATAGGCATGGTGACTGAGAACACTCATAAACAAAAGTCTCTTAAGTGATGTTCATGTTTTTGGTGGGTATCCAAGGTAAGAAGTGCTCCTGAAGAAAACATAAATGGGTCAAATATCATGGGTATCTGAGGTAGGAAGTTCTCTTGATGAGACACAAGTGGGTTGGTATGTGTGAGGTGGTACAAAATGAAAAAGGTCAACATGGAAATGTCGTTACTATAGTCACAGGACCAGGCAAAAGTGTCATAAAATTGCACACTAGATGGGTCAAAATAGACCAACAACAAGGTGATGAGGTGGTTGGGTTGGTGGGAGAAAGGGATCTCTAAAGAAGGCAAGAACCTGGTGTAGTTAAGTTAGGATTTGGTAGGGGGTAGGTAAAAAGTGGGAGAGGGGGTTTAAAGGGTTTCTTAACTATCGATGGTTAGATTCCCTAGAAGGTGACCATCGAGATTCACCTTCACCATTGATAGCTAGGGGAAATACTATAAATCTTAGGCGGTAAAAGTAAAAAAACAAAAGTTATTTGTGTCATTATTATTATTTTATTGTGTTTGACCAAGCTCTGGTAATTTTGATGTTTTGAAAGGAAAGAATTTATGGATGTGGGTGTTACTCATTAGCTGAGGCATGTGGGTGATTGCATGGGTCTAGGATGCAGGGAGTAGAAGGACATGATTGGGAACCTACTCATAGGCTTAGATCATGGAGGAGGTCATATAATAAGGTAGGGGGTATATTTAAATTAGTAGTGTAGTTTGATTTTGCTATTTTGAATTTTCTTAGGTTGGGTAGGTGTAAATTTTTTTTGGCCTATGTGCCATAGGTAGGGTTTTTGAAGGTTTTGGTCAAAATGGTGGGTAAAGTGTCAGATTGATAGGGTAGGTAGGGTGATTAGATATAATGTTAGTTTGGTAGGGTACTTAGGCTAGTGTATTTCAAGTTTCCTTAGTGTTTTAGGACTTAGGGGTTTTGGGTATTCCAACCATGGAATGCCCATTGGTAATCATCAATGGTCAGGTCTAACCATCGATGGTTGACACCCTAATAACTAGGGTTACCTAACCATTAGTAGTCAACATGACCACTGGTGGTTAGCTAGAATAGGGTAGGGTTTTTAAAAGCATTGGGGGCTTAGGTATGGTATTTAGGTTTTAGGGTTAAGATAAGTCATTAGGCTTAAATTTTGGTCAAATAGGTTGGGTGCAAGGGGTAAATGGGTTGTGCTTGTGGTTAGGACAAATAGGTTAGGGTTAGGGGCACATTTAAAATATAGGGTTGATGAGACTAGTTAGGGTCTAAGTCAAGATTTTTGATTGGGTATAGGCTCAGAAGTAGATCTAGATGTGTGATCATGTGTCATACATCTTCCCTATACTTCTCAAGAGGATGATAGTGGATGATTTGGTGCATATGGAGGAGGTAGGCTAAGAGTGATGAGGCACTACCAACATGTTCCTAGGGACACATTGATGATAATAACACTCATTAAGAGATGGCATCCTACTACTAATACCTTCTTCTTTTTGACTAGGGAGATGACTATTCTCCTAAAAGATGTATACAAGATCACTTAGCTCCCACTATGTGGTGAGGTGATATACCAGATAGAGTAAGAGGAACGAGATGAGTATATTGAGTATTTGTATGGAGATGATAGTGACTAGATCTAGTGGCATTCTAGGGGGTTTAACTATAAAACATTATACGAGAGGGATCTAAAGGAGAGGTGATTGATGATGATGTTGATGATTATTATTACTTGCTTTGGGATCACAAATTCTAGTTGTAAGAGGTTCTCATATGTATTGTTGGCTATTTTGGTGGAGTTATTGTTTGGGAGGATAGTGTTTGGTTGGGTCTTAGTTTTTCTAGTTTAGATTTATAGGGAGCTATGGGGTTTCAAACACCACAGGAGATATGATATCAACATGGGTCTAGTTTTTCATTGATAGGCTTATGAGCACATCCAAGTTTTGAGACTGATGGGATTATCATAGGTAGGGTATATACAAATCAATTTCCTCATTAGATTCATGAGATGGAGAGATGATGTGGATACATCAAGGGAAAGAGGTGGAGTATATGATGTCAATTGGTTCAAAGGTACCCTAGGTGTATAGGTAGCTGTGGATATCACTTAGAGGCCATATCTATAGTTTCCCATATGGTAAAGATATAAGATGAAGACCCTCATGGTGTATATTTACAAGTGGATAGTGGTTCATTGAGAGGGTGAGATTGAGTTTATTCCATTTGATTAGGTATGGTGCCAATTTGGCTTACTATAGGGTATACCAGGTCCACATCTATGTTACAAGAGGCAAGACTTAGAGGTTTAGTTATCAATACCCAAACCTACTTAGATAGTTTTAGATGGTGGTTTTGAGGATCTTCCTATTAGGGCTCCTATGGATGATACAAGGTACTTAGATGGTTATATGGCTTGGTACCAACTGATATATGTAGTGGTAGATGTTGGTGGAGATGATGGAGGGGTGAGGCTGATGGTTGTAGATCCAGCTAGTCAACATGGATAGGTAGGGGTAGTATTATCTATGACCCAGGCTCATATATAGATGTTTTAGGGATAGGTGACCACACTACAGGGTTAGATCACCATATTACAAGCATAAATGGGGCTAGTGGTAGTGATGGAGGCCCCTAATTCTGGTCAAATGTATTATTGTGATGTATTATTTTGATACCAACCTACATGTTGATGTAGTGAGATGTATATTTTTTTGAGAGAGCTAATACATTATTACATGTATTATTTTTTGATGATTTGATGTATATGATGTATAGTTTTTGATGGCATATATGATGGATGCTTATGGTTTATGATCATGGTTATGTCTTATGATTCATGGCTTGTGGTTTATGATGTTAGTGTTTCAGTTAGTAGTTTAGGCATGTGATTTTAGAAAGATAGCTATGATGTTGTGATTTTGTTTATGGATATGATAAGATGTGTTAGTGATGGATGTATGGTATATGATAATGTAATGGTTTTGTTTATGGACATATGGATGAAATGGTAAATGGTATATGTTATGATGTCTCTCTCATTAGTTTGGTTTATTCTTATATTGGTGTAATGATATGTGTATAGGCTACATATGATGTGATAATTATAAATGGATAGGTTGATGTTTATGGTCTATTATGATATGCTTACATTGTGTTAGCACATGAAGAGATAGATGGTATTCATGGTTGACATAGTTGATAATGTTAATGCTTTTGATGTGATGTTTGTTGTTCATGATTAGAGAGGTAGAAGGTGAATATGATTAAAGATGAAAATACATGAAGTAAGTAGGTAACAAACTAAATGTGTAGGAAAGTGATAAGAATCATGAGGGGTATATCCACATGAATTGATAAAAGATAATAAAAGTAACATGATGTTTTTTCATTGGTAAGGACTGACTCAAAATGCAAAGTTGGATTGGCTTAGTGAAGAGAATCCTTTCAGATGCTTTGCATTAGCATGTTTAGGTTGATAAATAGGTATCTTGATCATATTGTGTCAAGTAAGCTCATAGTCATGTTCATATGATATATAAAGGGAAAATGGGTGAATTTGGAACCATTAGTGAGACTAGGTAGCCTTTTCTATAGGTTTCCAAAGAGGTAGTATAGACAAGTTTATGTCCATATTTAAAGTGTAGATTGATCAATGTGGGAAATCTACGAAGGAGAGCTGATTGTGAATTTCCAAGATTATTAATTTTATGAGAGCTGATTGTGGTTTCTAAATTTTTTTTACTATTGCTTTTGCTTGTGGTTTTTTGCTATTTTAATTTTTATTTATGGTGAAGGAAGCTGACCAATGTGAGAAGCTTCTAAGAAATTGATAGATTTTGACAAATTCTTTACTAAGGGAGTGGTCTATGTTTATGTGCAGAGTTCAAATGGTTTTGATAGTTGTCCTTCGAAGGGATTATTCCACCTCATGTTTGGATAATTTTAGATGATTTTTCAATAGCTATCCTTTAAGGGAGCAATCTATGAATGCTAAGATGACCCATAGGTTTTTTTTACTTTTGATATTGATTTTGTTTTTGTTTTATTTGACATAGACTTGCTTATACATGCTTAATGGATTACCTTTATGAAGGCAAAACTAAACTAACATGAAGGTTCAGTAGGTGAAAAAGAGGTATAGGTTATAATGACCATAAGAACCGATCTCAAATATATGGTAAGTACTATGAGAATCATGCCATGGATAGAGCCATGGTACCCATAAATATTAGGATATAATTTTAATGTATAATCACATGATTCAATTTTAGTCAATTGCCCCTAAAAAGAGGGAAATGAATGTGGTTATAAGGGATGAGCTTAAGTTAGCCAAATGATAATTGTGATACCTATTTAAAAATAGAAGGGATGTAGATGCAAAGATTGAGAGGGTTAGGTTTTGGTTTGCCTTTGATGGAGGAAAAATGATAATCTCTTGATCCATAATTATGGGTTATGATATAGGGTATAAGCAAATTTATCCCTTTTACTTTTCTCCATACTAATTACATGTTTATTCTCCTTGAGGACAAGATCTATAATGTTAAATTTTTGGAAATTTAGGTGTTTTTTATAGGCACATTTAATTTTTATGATAGACATGAAGATGGGAAAGGGTAGCCAAATGATGTTCATCAAGTATATCAAGTTTAGCTAGACGTCCCTAATGATAGCCACCTTCTGAAATAAGATCATGTAAAGATATGTGAAAAGAAGGTATTTGGATTTCAAGAGGTAATACAGCCTCAGCTCCAAACATGAGAGAAAAAGGTGTATCACTAGTATGGGATCAAATGCTAGTAAAATATGCCCATTAGGTGTAAGGGATGTATAAGTGCTAATCCTAACCTAAGGCATTGACCATTTTGGTAAGCATTTTGTTAAGGGTTTTGTTAGAGGCTTCTTCTTATCCATTTTCTTGTGGGTGATAAGGTGATGAAAAATTAAGTTTAATGTTGAATACATCACAAAAACCTTGAACTTGTTTATTTTTTTAAGGATTGTCATTATCGATGATGATCTTATGGGGAACACCAAAATGATAGATGATGTGATGGGTAACAAATTTGATAATCTTTTTAGCTTTTGTCAAGATAAGGGGAATATCTTCTACCCATTTGGTGAAATAGTCAGTCATGGTAATGATAGAATGATGTCATTGTGAAGAGTGGGGGTTGATTTCACTGATAAGGTCCAAACCCCATTGTTAAAAGGGCCAAAAGTTTGTAGAAATGTGGACACCATTCATAGGTATGTTATGTAAAGTAGCATGTTGTTGATACTTGACACACTTTTTCATATAATCACAATATTCTTAGTTAATGGTGGCATAGTAATATCCTAGGTGGAGGATGCACTTAGCCACAATGAGTCCACTAAAGTACCCCCATAGATACCCTCGTGTGTCTCCTTGATAGCATGAGAGGCTTTTGGACCATGAAGGCAATAGAATGGGAGACCATCAAAATCATGTTTATAAGTAATTCTTCCCATAATTGTGTAATGAGAGGTACTTTGAATAAATGCTTGACATGCATTCTTATAGAGGCTAGAGGGATCTATGTCAAGGTGAAGGTAGTTGAAGGTTTGTTGATACCAAAGGTCAAGCATAATATTTTCCACACTAAAAATGGTTGGAGTGTCTAATTTGGTGTAGAAAGGTTTTGTGAGGTGATGGATAATGACTAATAGTTTGGAGTCTAAGGATGTTGATGGGATCTCAAGGGCAAGAGAAGCCATGGTATTAGCAAACTTGTTGTTAGATCATGGGGTGGTTTGAATATGGTAGTGTTAAAATGAGGCTATGAGTTCTATAATTAGTTATCTATAGAGTTGCATAATTTTATTCTTACACTACTAAATTCCATTAACTTAGTTGACCATAAATTAGGAGTTACTAAAGATATTGATTATTTTGACTCCTAAGGCTAAGGTAGTTTGGAGACCTATTACTAGGGCTTCATACTCAGCCACATAGTTGGTGCATTCAAAGTTGAGTTTAAATGATAAATGAAGTGGTTCACCGATAAGGGTAATAAGGATAATGCCAACCCCCCCCACCATGTTGACATTTGGAACCATCAAAAAACATGGTTACATGATTGGTAAAATCCACTTGAGATAGACTTGTTATTTACTCATCTATAAATTTAATAGGGGAGGTTGGGTGTTTGTTAGGGATGCATCAGCCAATTGGTCAGCAATGACTTGCCCCTTGATTGATATCTACTAGAGGAACTCAAGGTCAAAATCAGCTAAAAACATGAGTCACTTAGCTATACACTAGTTTTGGTATGGTTTGAAGTGCATATACTTGAGTGGGTTGGTATTAGTTGTGACAAAAGTTTTGTGGTTAATAAGGTAGTGGCAAAGTTTTGTGGCCATGAAGACTAGAGCCAAATATAGTTTCTCGATATGTGTGTATCGATTCTTTTATTTGACAAGTGTGTGGATAATGTAATAAATAAATTGATCTTTATGTTGTTCATCCCAATGGGTAAGCATTGCCTATAGGGAATGGTATGTGGTAGAGATATAGAGGTAGAAAGGGTGGTCATCCTTAGGAGGTGTAAGGATAGGTGGAGATAGTAGGTACCCTTTGAGTGAATCAAGGTCATTTTTATAATCAACATTCCACTTGAAAGATATGTCTTTTTTCAAGATGTGGTACAAGGGTTGACACTAATTAGATAGTTGGGAGATAAAACAGTGACTAGATTAAAGCTTCCCTTGTAAACTATAGAGTTGCTTAAGATTGGTTGGAGGTAGCATCTCAAGGATGGCTTTGATCTTGGTTAGTTCAACCCCAATTCCTCAAAGGGAAATGATGAAGCCTATAATTTTTCCTAACAAGACCCCAAAAATACATTTATTGGGGTTGAGGTGGACATGATAATGGATAAGTCACTCAAAAATAATCTTGAGAATGGTTAAGTGGTCTTTGCAAAGTTTGGACTTCTCAAGAAGTTCATCTACATAGTCTTCGATGATTATATGGATAAGGTCATGAAAGATATAGGCCATGGCATGTTGGTAGGTTACACCAACATTATTAATAACGAAGGACATGACTCTATAATAGAAAGTCCCCCATGGGGTGACAAAGGTAATTTTGTGCTGATTTTCAAGGGAAATCAAAATTTGATTATAACCCAAGAATCCATACATGAGTGAAAACATCTCATAGCCTATTGTGAGATCAACAAGTTGGTCAATGATAGGTAGAGGAAAGTCATCCTTTGGGTAGGTGAGGTTAAGGTCACAAAATTCCATATAGATACATATTCACCCTATGGCTTTTATGATAGGCACAATGTTTGAAACCCATTGAGGATAATCAATGGGTTGAATAAAGTTGAAAAAAAGAAGGCATTGGATATCTTCTTTGACAAGGAGAGCTATGTGAGGATGCATGTAGCATAGTTTCTAAACAAAAATATTGGCATCATGATTAGTGATGATGATGTGGGTGGAAATGGTTGGGTCAATACCAGGTATGTCAACATATGACCAGGTGAATGTAATACTATGATCTTAGAGGAAGGTAGAGAATTCATATAGTTCCATAGGGGTGAGAGTTTGGCCTAGTCTGATAACATGGGGGTTGTCCAGAGTGCCTATGTCAATATCCATGGTGGGTTCATTCAACATGTTTGAGGTCTCTAGAGGTAAGGATTTATGGATGGAAGGATCAAGTGCACCAAGGTAGGTGATAATGGAATCATCATCCTATCATTAGACAATGTGAATGGTAGGATAGTCTACCCTTACCAGTTTAAGATGGATGAAAGAGATAGATATAGGTTCCCCTTATTTTTTATAATTTAAGGTGCCTAGGGTAATCATGTTGATGGAAAAAAAAGTTATGTGGGATGATGTCCTCATCCTCACCCATAGGTAGAAGGTGTGTTGGTGAGGAAGGGGTCTCTTTTTCAACAATGGTAGGGGTAGTTTGTTTGGATTTCTTATTATTGGGTAGAATGAAGCCAATGCCATGCTTCTCATGAGGCTTTTAGATCTCAACTAAGGATAACATGTGTGGGTTATGCTCATATCATCCTAAACCAAATCCCTTCTAAGCACACTTATAAAGGTATAGTTTGGTGAAGTCTGGCTTGTCCAAATAAGAGAAGGTAGAGGTGAATGGTTGATTTGGAGAGGAAGTGGTGGCAACATTAAGTGGCTTGTCAATTCCCCCATAGATAAAGTAGGTTTGATAACTTGGAGGCCCCAAGGGGGTAATGGATCCAATAATGGGGTCATAACCTAGTTGATGGTTGAGCCTTCCATATTCTTGGAGAGTCTAGAAGCCATCAAGGGTGAAGAGGTGGTATTCTCCAAGGGTAAGGCATTAAAAGGTGGGTTCTAAAGGATTAATGATGGGTATCTAGTCCATGGGGATAGATGAACTAGTAGATGCCTTAGTAGAAGGGAAAGTAATGGCTTTGACTTCAATGGGTGAGGGCTTGGTGGTGGTTATTTGTAGTGATTTAAATGGAGGTAGGAGAATGTCATTAGGTTGGTAGGTCATATTAAATGATATAAAAGGGATAGGGTTAGCTTATATGGTAAAAACTTGACCTTCATGTTTAAACTTGACACAATGATGGAGGGTGGAAGGTACATAACCCATGTCCTAGATCTAAGGTCTCCCTAGTAAAACATTGTACTAGAATTCACCTTCGACCATAAAAGAGTTTGGGGATCATGTAAGGTCTTAGCCAAATATGAAGGATGATAGTTGTTGACCATTTTGGCCCTATAAGGAAAAATCAGTCTCCTTCTTCCCCTATTATTCTGAGCTAGTTTAATTTCTAGTTTGCACAAGTCTTTTAGCAAGAGGATGAACCAGCTCAATAACATGAACTTTGAACTTAAACTTTGAACCATTGTTGGTTCAATCACATGGTTCAATCACTTGGTTTAATTACTCATTTTAATCACTTGGTTCAATCTCTTGGTCCAATCACTTGGTTCAATCACTTGTTTTAATCACTTGGTTTAATAGCTTGGTTTAATCACTTGGTTCAATCAGAAGGTTCAATCAATTGGTTCAAAGTGTTGGTCTAATCAGTTGGTTCAATCAGATGGTCCAATCATAGGGATCAATCAGATGGTTCAATCATAAGGTTCAAAGTGTTTGGTTCAATGATTTGGTTCAAAAGGTTAGTTCAAGAGGTCATTTCAATGATACATCTAATTCACAAGGGAATTGAATGGATGCAACTCCTTGCAGAACACAAAGTGTTGAACCATTAAACTCCAAAAATGGTTCGGGTTCAACCAAAAGGTTCAACGATAGAGACTCAAACAAAGAAGAGGTCAAAAGAATTGACCAAATGGTGACGAGCGTAGATGTTAACTTTATGGTAATGAAATATTCATTGATCTTTAAATGAAAGGCATTAACCTAAAGGAATTCAAAGGCCTAAAGCTAAAAGGAAGAGACCATCAAGAAGGGAGCCCAAAGAGCCAAAGAATTAGTAGAAGATAGCCCCCCAAAGGATGAAGGAGCTAGAAAAAACAAAGCCAGGAAGAGGCAAAAGAGCCAAGTGTAGAAATGGACAAGATAGTCCAAGTGGCAAAGGAAGGTGTCGACTCAAGGAGTTACTCCAGCGATTGACATAGTATCTACCAAGTGGTCATCAAGGGGTGAAAACAGTGAACAGCGTGACCTATTTTTCTTCACTTTGCATTGATGAGCAGACAAACTGCTTGAATGCCTTGAAGGAGCAATCTTGTTTGCAGATAGATGGTGTGGCCTATGTTTTCACACATGATGTTTAATGTATTTAAAACACCTAAATCAAAATCAGAGCCAAAATAGCATTCTCTTTTAGTGGCTTGCTCTTCCCAATGCTCCTAGCACACGTAGGCCACTTGTCAAAGGGCACCAAAGTCTTTTCCAAAAGGGGCACTTTTGTTTTCTTCTTCTCTATATATATTGTAACTTCTCATTTAAGAAAGGGATCTCTCAGCTTGTAAGGTGAAGCCCTACCAAATTTTACCTTGAATAAAAAAGAAGCATTTTTGCCTCCATTTGAGCTTACACATTTGCATATGTCTATGGCTTTATCTTATGTTAAGCCATTTTACCTTATGCTTTCATAGAATGATTCTAGCATGTCTAGTGTATTGTGAGTTCTTCTTTTGCAGGATAGCCAGAAGTGTCTACAACAGAATACAAGTGCATGTGAATAGGCTGCCATAATGTGTCTTAGAACACCTTTGGTAGTTCTTCCTTCATATATCTCCAGAGGACCCCTAGCTCATTGATGCATGATAATTTCTCATATCAAATGAAGTGTACATCAGCTTGTTCTTGGTGGAAAGTGTATGCTCAAGCTAAGTAGATCAGACTTTTTTTGGTGCATCACCCTCTTAGTTTAGGTTATGTTTCAGTATCTTTCTCTCTTTTCAACCCCACCTTATTATATATATATTATATATATATATATATATATATATATATATATATATAAAATTGTACTAGAATAAATCAAAGATGCATCAAAGGGAGCTAGCCCTTATCTAGAGACTCTCCCCTCAATTTTTCTAGACCCACAGGCAAGAGAAGAGTTTCCATTATGCCATGTGGAAGACAAGAGATCAACCTCTTGTCAAGGGTGCAATCCACTACATCAATAGTTTTTGGCATGCCTAGTGGGACCATGTTTTAACACTCAAAAAAGTTCCAGGATTGATGTTAGTCCTACTACAACAAAATAAACCATTTTCAACATCTAGTAACTCCACTGGTAGGAACATTAATCTCTAATCAAAGACCAGTTTGACCTCCTATGCCTAAAATCACCACACATTCTACTACTAAGGGTGTCCCTTTTGAATTCATGGAATTGCCTTTAAACTCATCAAAGTGACTGAGGTTTAAAAAAACTCATCCTTATTCAACAAATCACCTTCCCAGACCTACTATAAGATACACCCATGCAAGAAGGCCCCAATTGAATCCTATCATAGCCATAGCTTTACCTTTTGTGGCCTTTCATGGTTAGAGTCCTTTGACTCTCCTACGTTGTGACCTAATTCTAGGGGCAATCCTTAAAAGTGTCCCTCCCTTTAATGGAGAAGGGCCCATTACTACTATCAAACACATCATAAATATTACTAACCTCTATAAATTCACAATGTCATTGAGGAAAACATTGTGATCAGATTGTTGGCATTGTCTTTCAAGGGTAAGGTTTTGGACTGATATGGGACTTTGCCCATGAATTCAATCGATTCTTAGAATGAATTGGGAACCCTCTTAACAAACAGATTTGGGGAGAAGAGTGACCACCTTCACTTGCTGAGTAATTGACCACTATGAAAAGAGCTCCACATGAATTCATGCAAGATTTCAATACTCATTTTCAGAAGACATGGGACAGAATCCCCATTCTGGTGAGGTCAACTCCAAGCTATGCTTTCCAATGTTATTTGAAAGCATTAAATAGAGACATTATTGTTATGATACAGTCCATGGGAGGACATGTGTTACCTACTACCTATGACATCTCTATAATGGCTGAGAATTGCCTAGTGCAGGCTAGAAAGATAGCCCTGGGCCTCATATGCCACTCTTTCCTAAATTGCTACCTCTAATCTAGAATGTTGCATCCACCTTGGCTCTTCTACCTAGCATAGAAAAGCCAGCTGCTACTTCATCTAATGACCTCCATGAAGTCAAAACCCTATTACAAAGCATAAAAAATGAACTAGTGGCTCTTAAAAGGTAGCAAGCTCAAGGCAATCAACCAAATCAAGGATATCAATATTATAGATAAGAAAATAGACCCCCTTTTCAAAATTATAATCAAGGGTAGGGTCATTTTACATAGGGAAGACCTTTCCAAGGCTATAATATAGGTGCCCCTTCATCATCCAAGGCTCTAGTGCCTACTTAAAATAATCTGGTACAAGAATAACCTAGTTGCTCAACCATAGGATATGGTCAAGATCAGGTTGTTTATATAAATGAAATACTGAGTCACTACACAAATGCATAAGACAATTAGGTAGACACCTAATTCCCAAGCTTTGAGGTTTTAGTGCAACCTAGCATGGGCAATAGTTAGACTCAACCTAGTTCTTCTCTCATGAATCACCTAGAAGGTGAGTTCTATGTAGTCAACTACGTGGGTAGTGCAGATAATTAGGGTGACTATGTCACAGCCAACAAAAGGTCCAAAAGGAGAGTAATGGAAGAAGCTCAAATAGCTATTCAAATGTTAGCACCACCTTCTTCATCACATGTAAACCAAAAGGTTCCAAACTTTAGACCACTGATTGCACGTTCAGCTCCTCAGTGTGCATCTCAGGCTGTAAGCAATCCCAAATAAAATTTGAAAGAAGGAAACCCTTGAGTCAATGTGGTAGACCAAATGAATAAGTTACGCATGAATATATCCTTATGGGATTCATTATCAATACTAGGACAAAAGGATATTGTGCAAAAATAATTGTACGAGCTGAATGAACAAGCTATCCCAGTAAAGGCTGATAATGTTTTGATGATGAATGGGCAGCCTTCCACATCAAGCCAAGTTAAGAAAGAGGAAAAGGTTCCAATTTTTTATTTATCCTTGGTCATAGGATATTTCTTGGTGCATAATTACATCATTGATAGTGGATCAAGCACCTCGGTAATGCCTAAATAGATAATGGATAAATTGGGACTCAAATATGAAGAGATGACTAAGGGAGTTCTACAATTGGATGGAACACCACCAAAGATAGTTGGACTGGTAAAAGGTTTGAGCTTGATGATACACACCTAATCAAACTTCTTAGTTCCTCATGATGTGGCAGTGGCAGATGTCCCTCCTTACTTTGCTATTTGCTTGTCCAGGGATTTCACATCCAAAATAGGTGGCTACCTAGCAACAAACTGATCCTATCTAGTTTTTAGAACCAAGTATGGGACTAAGGTTAAGATTAAATTAGAGCCACTCCATAGAGATCATCTAGAACCATGCTCACTCAAAGTGGCAAATGTCAGCTATGCCATTATTGACTAGGAAGAATTCCAAGTGGATCAATGAAACACCTCAGACAAATCTTTGAGAGGTGTAGAGAGTTCGGTATCTCTCTCAACTCAAAGAAATGTGTGTTCATTGTCCATGAGGGTAAACTCTTTGGCCACATTTTTTCTAAAGAAGGCTTGACCATTGATCTAGAGAGAGTTCACTCCATCCTAGAGCTATCCTTCCCTAAACATAAGAAAATCCTATAGAGCTTCTTTGGCAAAATAAATTTCATCCAGAGATTTATTTTGAATTTTTTAGAGGTAGTCAAGCCATTGACCTATATGATGAAGAAAGATGAGCTCAAGTGGACAATGTAAAGGAGTGATAGCTTTGAAGAGATTAAGTAGGCTATTGCCTAGGCTCCTACCTTGATCAATCTTGACTTCACCAAGAATTTCAACCTCTACACCTCCAGAAATGAAGAGGTAATCTCCATCATGCTTACCCAAGTGAATGGTGATAACCTTGAGCAACCACTTGTGTTTTTTAGCCAATGCCTAAAGGGTTTTGAGGTTAGGTATAAATATGTAGAGAAGCAAGTCCTTGCAGTCATATAGAGCTTGAAGAAATTTAGACATATGCTATCCAACGATAAGATTCATCTCATGGTCCCACACCCCAGCATCAAAGATTTCTTAACCAACTATGATCTAAATGAAAAGAGAGTGGGATGGATCACTAAAATAATGGAGTATGATGTGCATGTCAAGATCACCAACATGGTAAGAGGAAAAGTCCTATGTGAACACTTTGTTGTAAACCTTAAATAGAAAAAAGAGGATAGTTTGCTAATTCATGATGTAGCTACAGTAAAAGAACTAGCTATTATGAAGGATTAGACATCAGACTTGAGGCATTTACTTCTCACTGGTGAGTGCCCATAGAGCCTTAATAGGACCAAGAGGAGGTATTTCAAACTCCAATCTCTCCCTTATGTCTTGATTGATGGAGTGATATTCAGAAGGGATCTCTCAAGAGTGATTTTGAGGTGCATAGACCCAAGTCAGGCTAATAGGGTGCTATCTAAGTTCCATGATGGGCCAACTGGTGGTCACATTGCTCCTAGTCCTACAGCTGCAAGAATAATGAGAGCTAGTTACTTCTAGCCTACTCTATTTAGGTACACTCATGTCTAGATATGAAAGTGCTAAAAGTGTGTGCTCTTTGATGGGAAGCAATAGCTGGTTGTCATGCCTTTATAGCCTATTTAGGTGGAGTAGCCATTCATGCAATGGGGCCTTGACTTTATAGGGATGATTAACCCTCCCTCTAGTGCTGGACACAAATGGGTCCTAACCGCCATAGACTAGTTCACAAGATGGGTAGAGGCTATCACTTTGAAGGAAGATAATGAAAAAGCAATCTTGGATTTTTATGAGGACCTGGTGGCAAGGTTTGGGGTTCTAACTACCATCATCTCAGATAATACTTTAGCATTTTTGGGAACTAAAATGAGTGAATGGGCATTGAGATATGGTATCTATCTTAGCACTTCATCAAACTACTACCCATAAGGGAATGGGCTGGCTGAGTCCACCAATAAGAATCTAATCAAGATTATCAAGAGGATAATAGAGGAGAATTAGAGGACTTGGCATGCCAAATTTAAAATAATCATGTGCACAGATAGAGTCAATCCAAAGAGAGCAATTGGTAGTTCACCATACACACTCATGTATGGAAGGGAAGTTAGACTTCCTATTTCACTTGAGTTTCTAGCCTTGGACCTTGCTCACTAGCTATAGTTAGAAGAAGGCAACAATATGGAGGTTAGTCTATGTAAGCTGATGGAGCTTCAAGAGACAAGGGACCAGGGTATGGCTTCTATGACCAGCTGCCAATGGCAAATGAAGAAATACTTTGACAAGAGATCTTCATCAAAAGTTTTCTCTTAAGGAGACATCATCTTAAATTGGGATACAAACTGAGCTAAGCCTGGAAAGAAATCAAAGTTTAAAACCCTATGAAGTGGTCCATAGGTCATCACTCAGTGCAAATAGCACAATGTGTTCCAACTCTTTAGGTTAGATGGTGAAGAACTGTATATCCCAGTAAATGGGATACATCTTAAGCATTATCACTAAGCTCTTTTCCCATCATGTATATATTTTCCTTATTTTTTCCTATTTTCCCTAAGTGCTTCTACACATGTTAGTAGTTTTCTTAGTCTTGTGTGTGTTTTCATTTCATTTTGGGGGTAAAAACTTTGTGATTGATTCTTAGATATCATAAGGCTATTACTGACTCTTTCAAAGCTACATATCAACTCCATACCCAATGGACTTTGAGGCTACTAGTTTCTAAGCATAACAGGCATGCTTCCCCTGGGAATCACTATTTTGTTGACCATTTTGGCCCTACGGGGCAAAATCGATCATCTTCTTCCCCTACAATTTTGAGCTAGTTTAATTTCTAGTTTGCACAAGTCTTTTAGGAAGAGGATGAACCAGTTCAACAACATGAACTTTGAACTTGAACTTTAAACCATTGTTGGTTCAATCTCTTGGTTCAATCACTTGGTTTAATCATCTCTTCTCCATTCAATCGCTTGGTTTAATCACTTGGTTGAATCACTTGGTTCAATCACTTGGTTTAATCGCTTAGTTCAATCACTTGGTTCAATTGGAAGGTTTAATCAGTTGGTTCAAAGTGTTGGTTTAATTAGATGGTCCAATTAGAGGGATCAATTAGTTGGTTCAATCATAAGGTTCAAAGTGTTTGGTTTAATGAGTTGGTTTAACAGGTTGGTTCAAGTAATCATTTCAATGATACATCTAATTCATAAGGGAATTGAATGGATGCAACTCCTTGCAAAACACAAAGTGTTGAACCATTAAACCATTGATCCATTAAACCTAAAAAATGGTTTAGGTTCAACTAGAAGGTTCAATGATAGAGACCCAAACAAAGAAAAGGTTGAATGAATTGACCAAATGGCTATGGGCATGTGGACATCAACTTTATGTCAATGAAATAACCATTGATATTTAAATGAAAGGCATGAACCCAAAGGAATTCAAAGGCTTAAAGTCAAAAGGAAGAGACCACCGATAAGGGAGCCTAAAGAGCCAAATAATTAGCAGAAAATAGCCCCCTAAAGGATGAAGGAGCTAGAAAAAACAAAGCTAGGAAGAGGCAAAAGAGCCAAGTGTAAAAATAGACAAGACAGTCCAAGTGGCAAAGGAAGGTGTCGACTCAAGGAGTTAATCCAGTAGTTGACATAGTATTTGCCAAGTGGTCATCAAGGGGTGTAAATAGTGAACAAAGTGACCCATTTTTCTTCACTTTGCATTGATGAGTAGAAAAACCATGTGAATGCCTTAAAGGAGTGGTCTTGTTTGTAGATAGATGGTGTGGCCTATGTTTTCACACATGATGTTTAATGTATTTAAAACACCTAAAGTCAAAATTGGCACTGACATAACTTTCTCTTTTAGTGGCTTCCTCTTCTCAATGCTCCCAACACATGTAGGCCACTTGTCAAAGGGCACCAAAGTCTTTTCTAGAAGGGGTGTTTTTATTTTCTTCTTCTCTATATATATTGTAACTCCTCATTTGAGAAAGGGATCTCTCAGCTTGTAAGGTAGAGCCCTGCTGAAATTTACCTTGAATCAAAAAGAAGCATTTTTACCTCCATTTGAGCTTGCACTTTTGCATATGTCTATGGCTTTGTCTTATGTTAATCCTTTTTCCCTTATGCTTTCACATAATGATTCCAGCATGTCTAGTGTATTATGAGTTCTTTTGTAGGTTAGTCAGAAGTGTCTACAACAGAATATAGGTGCATGTGAATAGGTTGCCATAGTGTGTCTTAGAACACCTCTAGTAGTTCTTCCTCCCTGTATCTCCAAAGGACCCCTAGCTCACTGATACAAGAGAATTTCTCATATCAAATGAAGTGTACATCAGCTTGTTTTTGGTGGAAAGTGTATACTCAAGCTAAGTAAATCGAACCTTTTTTGGTGCATCACCCTCTTAGTTTAGGTTATATTTTAGTATCTTTCTCTCTTTTCAACTCCCCCTTATTTTATATATATATATATATATATATATATATATATATATATATATATATATATATATATATATATATATATATATATATATATATATATATATATATATATATATTAGCAAATGTACTGGAATAAATTTGATATGAATCAAAGGGAGCTAGCCCTTCTTTAGAGACTCTCCCCTCAGTTTTTCTAGATGCATAGGCAAGAGAGGAGTTTCCATTGTGCTACGTGGAAGATAGGAGATCAGCATCCTATCAAGGGTGTAATTCACTGCATCAACAATAGTTCGTAAGATAGTGATCATAGTGTCATTAAAGGATCTAAGGATGGCTAAAGTTTTGGACATGACATTGTCTAGTAGCTTGAGTTGCTCATAGGCATGGGAAGAGATGATGTTGATACTAGCTCCCCCATCGATCATAACCCATGTGATGTGGGTTTTTTTGATGTGGGATATAATAAAAAGAGGGGGATTTGGGTCTTTAAGGTGGATATAAGGCATCTCTGAGTCTTTGAAAGCAATAAGGGTAGAGAGCTAGAGAGCACTGATGAATGCCTCTATAAGGTGGGAGTCTCCTAGTATAACCTTAATGACTTGTATAGCCATGATCATGGCTTGATAATGGTGAGGTGAGGTGGAAATGAGCTCATAAAGGATAATCTTAGTTTGGGTCTAATGAAGTTGTTTAAAAATTAACCTCCTAATGGATTCACAGGGGTTAGCCTCTGAAGTACCTAAGATGGTGAATTTGGGCTTAGTTATAGACATGTAGGTTTGGATATGGTTTGGTTTATGGTGAGTCATTAGGTAAGTCCATGGAATAGAAAATTTTGCCTTCCCTTTATCCTTTTATTATGATTGTGTGACTACATTAATGGTATGGATGGAGGGGCAAGGTGTGATGGGGGGTTGGGTAGATATTTTGTCACTCTGAGGTGAGAGAGGGGGATTAGTAATGTGTTGGTGACTAGTTGTTGGGTGTAGTGGCTGAGGAATGGATGGAATTTCATCTACTAAAATATCATCCTTATTATAGAGTTGGTGGATAATGACCTAGAGAGATTTTTAATTCTCTATGTCATGCCCAAGTGTCTTATGATAGGTGTAGATTTAATGGTCACTCTATCAGGTCTACTTCAAATTGAGAGGATCAAAATCTCTAATAAGAGGTAATGTGAGGCAGGAGATCTACAATAATCTTTGAATAATGATCATATAGGATTTTTCTAGAGGTAATAAAGGTTTAGGGATCATATTTTGGGTTAGTAACATGGGCATGTTGGTATTAATAGGTTGTGTGAGAGATGGTTTAGGCAAGGTGGTGTTTATAGTTGATGGTTTTGGTCTAGGTATGTTGGTAGTTTGGGTGGCTAAGTTTGATGGTTTGACTATTGGTAATATGGGAAGGATTGATGCATCAAATAATAAGTGGGCTGGTGAAATCAATGACAATGGGTGGCATATGTTAAAAGGGGGTTGATTTTTAATCAAAGTGGAAGGGTGAGGTCCTAAGATAGAGGTCAAGGTAGAGTGAGGTAGAGTCTTAGTCATGCATCCCTTCAATGTTTTCATCCTCTTGGTTGGTGTGGATTGAGACCTAGATATAGGCTTGGGTGAAATTAAGTGTACTTTCAAGGATGGGTGAACCAAACTCCAAGTAGGGAAGTCACTAAGAGTTTTGAAAGGTTTGGTTGGTGATGTGGTAGTTATTTTAATTGACTAAGAAGGTGGGGGGTTGGTAGAAGTTCAAATTGGTTTAAGAGGTGGTGGAGATATGATGGATTGGTTGGTTAAGGGCTTGCTACAATGTTTATGTTTGTTGATGGGGGGAAGCCCTAACTATTTCTAGAAAGTGGTTTGATCCATGTCTAGTTTTATAGCCATACATAAATTTTGAATGGGTTTGAAAAAAGGTTTATATATTGGTCTGGCCTCCAAAGTAGTAGGTACTGAGAAGAAACCTATGGGTTGAGGAGGAGGGTCGATAGCCTTATTCATTTCCTCAAGTAAGGGAGGTAAGTTTAGGCTAGGTGGCTACTCAATGGGGGTGTTTGTGAATAAATTTCTCCCTTGGGCATGATGTCCATAGTTTTGGCTTGGTCTATAGTTAGGGGAGATGGTGGGATAGGTATAATTGTTTGTTTAGGTTGGATATCCAAAGTGGTGCTTAAAAATTCTAAAGCCTCTATGAGTGAATCTAAGGAAAAAAGAACCTCCTTGGTTTGGGCCTCCAAAATAAGGGAAAGTGACTTCACCACCTTGATGGATGAAGTGAGGTAAAATCAAGAAGGTTGGATGATAGGTGCATTGAGGACCATATTGGCCATGTGGGCATCATGAGAATATTCATCTTGTTTGTCCTCAGCTTTATAGGGGCATGGTTGGGAAAAGGTTTCTTGAAGATGTCAAGAGATTAATTTTGAGGGGATTTAGGATTATCTAAAATGAGTTCCCTTTTGTCAATATGACTTCAAACAACACTTTTGAAAGTATTACATCAACTAATGTCATGTCAAATTACCCAATGAAAAGCATAGAGGTCATTCTCATTATACCAAATAGGTGATAGAAATGAAGAATCAAACTATTGGGGAGGTTTGATGGGTGGAAGTTGTATAAGGTTAGCTTTTAGTAGCTTCTCCAGAATTGAGGTATAAGATCTCCAAGTGGAGTGAATTGTTTTTTGTTACTTCAATTTGGGCTCTTTGTATTTTTAGTAGAGGTAATGGAAGAATTTATGTGATTGAGATTGGGTGGAGGGGTGATTTTAAGGATGATGGCATTCATGGTTCCCCTAGTCTTCATTTTGATATTGGATTAGTTACCTAGTTTGGAGGAAGAGGTTCCATTGGTCTTGAAAGTAGAGTTCTTGTTTTTTAACTTCAATTTACCCTCATCTATGGTGTAGTTTTCTAGCTTATGTGACATGGTAAAAGCCTCATCAAAAGTTTTGAAGCTTTGGACATGTAATGTATAAGATATATGCTTGGCATAGGCTTGAGCGAAAAGGTCTATAAGTTCAAGTTGAGGTAGGGAAAATGAAATCTGATTAATCAAGATTCTCCAATGAGTAATAAAATTGACAATGGACTCATCATCAAATTACTTGATAATATAGAGGTCTGTGATAGAGACCTTGTAAATGTTAACATAAAATTGATCTAATAAGACTTGTGCTAGTTGGGTTAATGAAAAGATGGAATGCTTGGTGAGGGAACTATACCAGTCAAGTTCTAGTTTAGATAAAGACATAGGGAAAGTTCAAAGGATAAGGGCATCATCATAATAAATCATGTAGCATGCATGCCTAAAATCCCTAAGGTGTTATTGGGGGTACTCCTTGCTTTGGAATTTGGTAAATTTTGGAAGCTCCCATTAAGGAGGGTAAGGTCTGATGGGGACAAAAAGATGAATAGGTTTGTTACAAATCTAATCATAGGATAGGATGTTATGATCCCCTAAAATAGATTACTCAAGTTTGGTCTTCTTTTTTATGAGCATTTCCATTAGGTCAATTTGAGGTGGTGTACTAAAAGGATTATAAGGCTGATATTTTGGTTGAGGTTAGGCACCATATTGGTAATTATTAATGAGTTAAGAGGTTGCCACATATTGGAATGTGGATGCTAGAGATTGGGTAGGGTAGGTGGATGATGGTGGTTGGGTAGTGGGTACATACCCTTATGGGTTAGGGATGTATCCTAAATTGGGTGCAATGGGTAACTTCTAAGGAGTCATTACGGATTGGGCATGGGTGGTAGTTGGGTTGGTGAAAAGAGGTGAGGTAGTGACCTTTGTTATAATAGGTGGTGAAGTAGAATGGATAGATACCCCTAAGCTTGGTAAAGGGGTATTGACTGATGGATTAGGTTTGATAGAGGGGAGGTTGGTAGTGTTGATAGTGGGTGCTCTAGTAATAAGTAGAGCATGATGGGTCAATGGTTGGGTTTTCCCCAAGTTAGAGGAGTCATTAGTATGGGTGGAAGGTGTAAGGTTAGTGATTGGTTAGATAGGTTGGTTTTTAGCTATAGCATCAAAGGGGTTAGTAGATAAAGATGCTTGGGTGGTTGAAGGTTAGGTGGTGATCATGAAAACATGGATACCCTTCATAAGGTGAGATGTAATTCCCTAAGGAGGATCCTAAGGTGTAGTTGAAACTAGAATATGGTGAGAAGAGGTGTTAAGATAGTGTTGAAGGGCAACTAGATTATTGTCTAGAAAAGTGGTAAAAACCATGTCTCCTTGGGGAAATACCTGAGGAAAAGTAGGGCTTCCAAATATATGAGTTGACTATTCTACCTCAAATACATAATCCATAGATGAGGAGGTAAAAGAGGTTGATTTATGTGATGGGTTTTGTTCTACAAGGTCTCTTCACTACCGGCAAGTGAGAACCATGCAAGAAAAAGGGGAGAGAAAACAAGAACAGACTCACCACTAAAACAAGAAGAAGGTAAGAAAATGATCAAGTTAATCAATACACACACTATGAAGTATTTTAATCCTTAAGGTTCATTTTAATCTCACTTTTGGCTTATGCATTAGTTTATGAGAATGTGTGACAGAAGTTGGCTTGTAGATATGGTACTATAGAAACAATCTATGGTTGGCTTTGGGTTGTTTAGGTGCTTAAAAGAATCTATATTAAAACCAATACATTGATTGGTATTGGGGCCTATTACCTCACTTCATAATCCTATAAGGATGAGGGTGTCAGGTACTTATCCAATATATATTGATATCTAGAGTTTATACTCAACCAGAGAGTTGAGTTAGTTTTCCCCTTGGTAATGACCTCTAAGTAGGATTACTAAGAATGGGTAAGGTGATCGCTAGGTGATGAAATCCTAGTCAAGCCTTGTCTCAAATTGTTTTGATGTTTGATTCATGAAAGTGGTCTATCTAGTGTGTACAACAAAGGTGATGCTAAGATAAGAATTTGTGTGCTTTAATTAAAAGTAAACTAATGATAAAATTAAGGAATAGATGTAGTTTATTTTAAAGACAAAAAGAAATTTTAGTTTTAATTATGTGTATATATAGAGAGAGAAGAGCATACAAATACAAATAAAATTCAATTAAAGACTCTCAGTCCTTCTGAGCATGTTAGAATGTTTCATGTAAATTTTCCCTTAAGTTCTAAAAGAGGCAAAAGAAACTCGATATGAGTATGGTTGAAAAAATTGTATGTTTGTGTGTTTCCTAAATCAAAATATTGTGAAGAGATCTTCTTTATATTGGGAGGAAGACCTATAGATAATAAAGCACTAAAACAAACTTGTTGTTAGATAGATATTTGGGTGGATTGCCTAGTAATAACTAGATCTCAAAAGTGAGAGCTTCCTTATGGGCTGTCAATCCACACATTCCAAAAAATTAAGCTTATGGAACTAGAAAGAAGGTACTTGCATCAATTAAATAAGATTAATAAAATTAAACATGAGGATTCTTGCTAAGAAAATAGAGTATAAATGATCAAATTAGTGATAATCTAATTAATACTAGTGTTAAGGGGTTGAGGTATACTCAAAAAAATATAAAAAGGGTCTATGAGCAGTTAGAAACACATAAAAATATATTTGGTTGGGGTTAGGTAGGTAAAAATAGGTTTCTAATTTTTTATACCATAGGTGACCATCGATGGTTATGCCTAACCATCAGTGATTGAGGTCTGACCATTGGTGGTTAGCTCTATATTTTTGGGTTTGATCAATAGTTGAATAAAGAGATTCCATAGATGAATTTTTGAGTTTGGAAAAGGCTATGCTAATTTAAAAATGGAATAAAAGTATGTGAATAGTAACAAACAAGCACTTATCTTACCAAAAGTTAGTTGGGTGGGTGGTTGATGCAGTTAGCCTATCAATGGAATCTAGCTTAATTCCAATAGAGTAATGGTACCTATAAGCTTTGTTGAGATGAGATGGTGCATTGGATATCAATAAGATGGATGATAATGCTTAATAACACTAATGATGTTGATTGACTTGATTGACCTACAAAAGAAAACTCTTAAATTCTTGAGCTCTTAGTAATTATTATAGATGGATTTGACCTCCCAGACCTCTCTCTCTCTTCTAGGCACAAGTAAGAGGTGGAAGTGAATTTTTAAGTGGATTATCTAAATATAATTTGTGCATGCAAAGTTTCACAACACAAATTATACAAGGTTATATTTATAAATGGTTTAGTGGAGCTTGCATACTCTTAGATAAAAGATGGATCCTATCCGTTAATGGTCAGGGGTTTCAAAGTATGACCATCAAAAGTCAGGGTCCACAAGGATAGGGTCTTAAAATCTAGGGTTATTTAGTTTGGTGAAACTAAGTGCAGATTGGTTGGTTTAAGCCCAATAGGTGTAGGTTAGTCCTAAAGGGTTCCTAGGGTAGGTCCATGGGTATTTTCAACATTTATAATCATAGGTGTGCATATTTTTGGTGTCTATAGTAGGATCGTAAGGTAGATAGGCAAATACACTACATATATGTAAGATAGGATCAATGATGCTTGTAAAGAATGTATGGGTATGATTCCCTAAATGGAAATGAGTAGGTTTTTTAGTAAATAGAGTGTAGTAATTGTAAGATGTCCTCATCAACATAAAACATAATCAATTGAATAACTCATGAGGATTGTGCATGTGTAATCCCTTTAATATAAATAAAAAAGTAATAACATCTAGGAATGGTAAATCTACATAGCATCTAATGATGTAGGATGGCTAATGTACTACATAAATGGCAAGATATATACAATGTGTTGATAAGTAGAGGGACAAATAAAATGCCCTTAATGTATTAATGCATCTTTTGGTGGGCAAGGAATAAAATTTAATTTCACATACAATGTTAGAAACAAATTTTATATGGTCACTAAGCATAATATAGATCACAATATAGGAAATGTAATTGACCCATCATATATGTGCAAGAGAACATGTAATATATCAATGCAGTAGTCATATGTAACTATGTAATGTATATATTCATGTAAGACAAAATATGTGGGAAATAACAAGACATGTATAATCAACTTAAATAGATTTATATGACAAATAACAAGCATGAAATATATCATCTAATAAGATACACATTAGAAATATGTACTCACTATCAAGGATACCACCACTATGAAAATTCCCTAAGTATTAGGCATAAATGTAGTTACATAATATTTGTAAATCCATGATCATATGTAACATGTATATATTTAATCTAACCTACTCAAATAATACCATGAGAATCATGTGTGTAACATGTTTGTAAACCTTTAGCAAAGATAGACAAGTATGGTATGTATCCATCAATAAATACAAACATTTTTTTATTATCATGTCTTCTATTATTTTTGTATTTTTGTCAATTTTTAGACTGATAATATCATAGAAAGAAGAATACAAGTGGCACAAGTAAGGAGAACCGATGAAAATTTAATCAAGAAAGAAAACAAGATAAGGTTAAAAGTTAGGAAAACACTAGGAAGGCAATCAAGAAAGCCAAGGGTTGAAAATTGGAAGAAAAAAATAGGAGGATTCCAACAATTGATAACTTCCCTAAAAAATTAGTGCATGTTATATGTAAGATCCAAATATGTTTTTTATCACCATCAGGAAGGATACAAGAGTGTTTTGAAAGAAATCAATAATCAAATGGCATAAGCTAGTGTAACATAGCAAACAACATGAACCAAAGGGGCTTGAAGAATGTCAATTCAACACAAATAAAAACATAAAGGTCAAACCTAGAAGAAGGTAATGTGAGGCACAAAATCAAGGGAAAAAGTCACATGAAAGGCATGGAATATAGAAGAAATAGGCAAAAAAAAACTATGGTATAATAAGGTGTATTAATGAAGCACAAGAGATAGGTTAGCATGTCTAGCTGATAATCTTATTTAAAATATGATGTCCTAGATCTAAAGAGTCAGATATGTTGCTAGAAGTATTGTTGAAAATAGTCACGAGTTTCATAGTATCTTAAATTATCAACCCAATACTTGATATAAGGGAATTGGGCTTTAGGAGCCACTAAAACCTCTTGAGAAGTATGTATAGTGATTTGAACATCTTGGTATAGTTGAACTCTTAATAGGTGCTTTGGTATGAACCAATCAAGATTTTACATATTAATCTTGGGATGTAGATGGTTGAACATAGTAACTTGATGGTGTAATAACTATAAACCAAAGAGGTGTGATGGAATAAACCAAAACTCTAAGGGATGTAAATATGATAACCAAAATCATGGATGTAAGGTTTATGATGACGAAGTATCTAACTCATAATGAAATATATAGATGTTTAAGCTTGTACTAAGGAAGATGATGCACTAATCGATAATGATATCAATTTCTAAAGTGGTATCATAGACAAGGCATGGAGACATGATTTCCAATTCACATGTATAATCTATCATCAATTATCATTTTCATAATCTAAATCCTCAATGTAAAGATATTAGTTATTGATATTATGTCGATATGTGACTGAATTTGTTATAGGGAGTTTTATTTTTTTTTCTTTATTCATGATTTATTATTGAATTGAAACTTTTTCACCTTGAAAATTGAAATAGAGGTGATTGTTAGTACTATCTAATGTTCATTCATCATCTATAACAAGTTTAAACTATAACATTGTAGTTAAACAAGGATGATGTATCATAGAGTAATGTAATACATGTTTGAGGACCCATAAATATAGGTAATTTAATGCTTCCTAATATTGTTTATTGTATTAAATAAGAAGATGATAGTAATGCTAGATTTTCAATGTCATATCCAAGTAATCTAAGAAAGGGAAGGATACACATATTGAACTGAGTTTGATCGTCTATCATAAATCTATGTGTTTGGTGTCCTTCCATATAACAATCAATGACCAAAGGTGTTGTATTCAAATAATAAGTCTCAATGAGATCCTTGGATACATTGATTAGTACATTGTTATGCATAGGTAGCGCTTCCTTAGGAATTGGCATTTCTTCTTTTTGAGTTGTATTTTCTAATGTAGGAATTGAGTGTCCAATATGTGATTTCTTTTGGGATGTGTCAAGGCCAACTATTCCACAATCAACATATCTTAAATTCTACTTCTTAATGCACTGCATTTTTTTGTTGCATGCCTTTTCATTTAGTGGTACCCATAAAATGCAATATTTTTATAATATGTTGCTATATATTTCAAATTAGGATGTTTAATGGATGGTAACATAAAATTAAGTTCATGTCTAATAATTTCATCAATATTTTATCTTGATCTTCAAATAATCTTAAAAATCTTCATGATTTGTTTAAGGAAAAATATTTGTTGGAGGTGTCTTTCTCTTCTTAGCCAATGTTGTATACACATTATTATTATGCACATGGCTAGTGGTAATTTGGTAATGACCATGGATGTACTCATTAATATCATGTGATGGTAAATTTTTTTATTCTATTATAATGGTTTTACAAAAAATATGATTAAAAGATGCAAAATCTTTATGTAATAACTTTTCTTTAAAATGGTGTAAATACTTTCACTAAAAACATATTGCTTATATAAACTAGAGGGTTAATAAATGAGAGTATGCATGTAACATTTAATGTAAAGGATTATCATTTGGATATTGTTTCATATATATGATACACTAAAATTCAACTTAGGGTCCATTAGTAATAAATCTATTCAATAAATCATCTTGTAATGTAATAAATGCATGTAATGATTCACTATGTAAGTTATGAAACCAATCTAAGGCAATACTGACCAGACTTTTAAGAAACAACTTAATTAATAATAAACCTTTCATAAAACTTTCACATAATGATTTCCAATAAAAATAAAAAAAGGCTTTAAGTTGTTCATGAGGGTAAACATATCCATCAAATAGAGGAAAGGTAGGCATGATAAAAACTTAACAGAGCAGAGTGTTAAACACCTAAGATGAAATAGGATTAGCGAGTACATCCTTAGAATCAAGCTTGACATGAGACAACTCAATTTCAAGAGAAAATATGTGTAATTTTAATTTTAATTCACTGATGACATGCATCTTGGTCACTAGCTCATGATTAGGAATGATGAAACACTTAAGGGGTGAGAGGATCCTCCTGCAAAAAATTAATGAAATTTCATGAAATGGCAAATTAATTTAATAAAATATATGAAATAATATATTTTTATGATTATAAAAAAAATGAAGGAATTATATTTATCACAAGCCACTTTGAGGGGGAAACCTCTTTTGAGAAAGCTCAATACAAATAGTTCATAGATGCCTCTATTCACCTCAATACTTACTTATATACTCAGTATAATCCAAGAAACTACTAATTCCCATGAATGTGGGATATAAAAAATGCTCACAGGGTGACTTACAAAGAATATGCATCCATATAAACCAATATACTAACAAAGTAAAGAGAAGGGGTCACACCGGTTCATAACATCCCCTCCATCTTCAAAAAAATCTTTGTCCTCAAAGCTTTAGATGTGTAAATTGGTGTTGAATCTGGAAGAGTGGTTCCCATGTTGCATCCTCTATTTTAATTTTATGACACTAAATTAATACCTCTATGATAGATCAAGAGAGAATTTGGCATGTGTGCCTATCCAATATTGCCTCTGGTTCAAGAAGGATAGATCTTTCATAATCAAGTTCTGGTAAAATAGTCTACACTCTGATGTTCATGTCATGAACTTTCTTTAGATAATAGACATGAAATACTATATGAACTTAGGAGGAAGGTGGGAGATCCAAATTATAAGAAACTGACCTAATCTTTTGAATAATCTTATATGGCCCATATAACTTATGAGCCAACTTATGATGCCCTTTGAGTTTTAGGGAGGATTATTTATATGGTTGTAGGTGAAGAAAAACCATATCACCTACTTGAAAGGTATGCTTAGAATGGTTTTGATTAGCATGTTATTTCATTCTAGTTTATGCCATATGAAGATTTTCCTGTAGGGTGCTGAAGATCTGATCTTGGGTTTGGAGAAGCATATTGATTGTTTGAATTGGTGAACTATTGGGGGTATATGAAAGGATCATTAGTAGTGCTTGACCATAGACTGCTTCATAGGGATTCATTTTAGTCAATGTATGGTAGGAGTTATTATTCCACCATTCAATGAGAGGAAGCCACTTTTCCCACTAGTGTTGTTATTCTAAGGTGAGGCAATGAAGGAAATTTCCAAGCATTTCTTGACAATTTTAGTCTAGCCATTCATTTGTGGATGACACCTAGAACTCATCTTCAGTTGAGTGCTGGTGCATCAAAATAGTTCTATCTAAAAATGGTTGGTGAAGGTTTCATCATGATTTGAGACAATGGAAGAAGGAATTCCATGAAGATGGAAAATATGGTCCAAGAAAATTTTTGCAATTGTGGAGGTGATATAGGGATGGTTGAGGGTAGGGCACAAAAATGAGTATATTTGGAGAGGCAATCAACCACAACCAAGATCACTATTTTCCCTCTTGATTTAAGGAGTCCCTTAATGAAATACATAGAAATATCTATCCAAATCTTAGTAAGGATGGTAAAGGGTTTGAGTAACCCAAGAATGAGTGTGGTTTCACCCTTGTTGCATTAGCATGTATCACATTCAACCACCTTCGATTGAATTGACTTTTCCATTCCCTTCCAAAAGAAGTTGTAACATGTTTACTCATAAGTTTTTAGAAAACATGAGTGCCTTGTAGATGGATAAACATGGGGTTCATAGAATATATCCTACTAAATATCTAAGCTCTAGGGAAGTACTAGACAACCCTTGTATCATAGAGAATTACTATCCCAAAAATAATGTGGTATTGTAGAGGGGTTAGTGGCTAACTATTGAATGATTTGAGATAATAAGGTGTCATTGTCATAACCTTATTATATAGTGTCAAACTAATTTAGAATAGGCATGGAAATAACTAAAATGGAAGCTTGGTCCACAAATATGCAAGATAGAGCATCAGCTACAACATTATCCTTACCCTTCTTGTAAGTGATCTCATATTCATAACCCATGAGTTTGCTAACCCATTTCTATTGTGATGGGGTGGAGACTTATTGTTCTAATAAATATTTTAGACTCTAGTGATCAGTTTTGATGTAAAAATGATTTCCTAGTAGGTATGTCCACCACTTTTGTACTCCATGCAAAATGGCCATCATTTCCTTCTCATAAGTAGAGAGTACTAAATTATTTCTAGATATAAATTTTCTAGTGAGCACAATGGGGCATCCTTCTTGGAGGAAAACAACACCTAGTCTATTTCCACAAGCATCACTCTGCATAGTGAAGGTTCTGGCAAAATATGGCATATCTAGAATAGGGGTAGTACACATATCTTTTTTTAATTCTTCAAATGCACACTCAGCAACTTATGTCCATGTAAAAGCTTTTTTGTTCAAGATAGCTATTAATAGAGCCACAATATTCCTATAATCCTTGACAAACTTATGATAGTATATAGTCAACCCCAAAAAACCATGAAGGCTCTTGAGCGTCTGAGGATGAGGCCAATTTATCATGGTAGCTATTTTTTTAGGATCCACCTAAAACCCTTAGGTTGAAACAATATGCCCAAGATAATCCACTTCATCCTATCCAAAAACAAATTTTGATTATTTTGCATAGAGATGATGATCAGAGAGAAGTTGTAGTGTGAGTCTAGATGTTGTATATGCTTAGACCATGTGTTTACTATGGATGAGGATATCATCAAAGAAGACCAAAATGAATTTCCATAGGTAGGTCTAGAATATTGATTCATGAATGCCTATAATGTTGAAAGATCATTAGTGAGGCCAAAGGGTGTGACCAAAAACTCATAGAATCCATTAGGAGTGCAAAAATTTGTATTAAGGATATCATCCTCATGAAGTTGGATCTAGTGATATCCAAAGTAGAGATCTAACTTGGATAAAAAAAATGAGCACCATAAAACTCATCAAGAAGCTCATTAATAATAGTAATTAGGAACTTATCCTTGATTTTGACATGATTAAGTACATGAAAGTTAATGCAAAAGTGCCATGACCCATATTTGTTTTTGGACAAGGAGAACTAGGGAAGAATATGGGTTGATACTGGGGTGAATAATGCCTTACTTCAATAAGTCTTGAATGAGCATCTCAATCTTGGTATTTTATTGAAATGGGTAATGTTATGGCCTGAAGTTGGGAGAAACACTTCTAGGAAGGATCTAAATATGATGGTCCTCTAGCTATGAAGGTGTCAATCCCAATAGTTTAGCAAAGACACTTGCATACCTCTATAGAATGGTTTATAGATCAGAAGAAGTAGTAGAGACCATTAGTGGTTGCACTTGAATAGAATGGAGTTGGGTGATGATGCCATGTAAATTCTTCTTAAGAATATTTTCCATGAGATGTGAATTTATGATGCTAAGAAACCTTGGTTGTAATCCTTTTAATGTGTTTTTTTCCCATTGTCTAAAAACTACATCCAAAGTTCAACAAAATCTCATAAGATGGGACCAAGTGTGAGTAACCATTGGGCTCCTAAAAAAATAGCACAACCACCTAAGGGTAATGTAAACATGTCAGAGCACAAGTTATAATCTCCAATAGAGATATGCACATTGTGACACCTCTCTTTATAGGGTAATGTTCCCCCATTAGCAATCATGACTTCAAATTTAGAGTAATGATGGATAAAACAATCAACCTATTTGGAAATTTGAGGGTCAATGAAGTTATGGGTGCTACCAAAATTAATGAGTATTATGAGAGGGTTATTTTTGAAGTATCCCCTAACCTACAAGGTTTTTGGGGTGGTGACTCATATTAAGGCATGGAGAGATATCTTTGGTTGGTCATACTAAGAATTAGAATCCACAATTGATAGAGCTTCTTCTAGATTATCTACTATATTTGTAGCATCCTTGAAAACTTTAGTTTCGAGTGAAGAATCCACATATAGTAGATAAAGCTTTTACTCTACACATCAATATCCCTAAGTGAATTTCTCATCATAATTATAATATAGTCCTTTTTCTCTATGGGCTCACATCTCTATTTCAATAAAATGCTTGATAGGAGTGATTATAGGGACTGACATTGTTTAAGATTTTTATGGAGTTATATTTATGAATGGAGTAAAACTAGATTTGAATCACTATTGAGCTTCGATCTTGTCCTCTGCCAACATAGCCAACCCTAGGGCTTCCATCTTTGTGTTAGGCTAAAACATTTTTACCTCTGAGTGAATTGCATCTTTCAATCCACTAACAAAGTAAATCCTAAAGAATTCATCAAACAATCCCTCTATATGATTGGCCAATTTTTTAAATTATGTTTGATATTCTCTCATAGTTCCTATTTGGAAAAGTTTAGTGAGTGCTATAGTGAAGTTATCAAAATTACTAGGACCAAACCATTATAAAATGAGGGTGAAAAAATTGGTCCAAGCAGGTTCATCATGACCCTTGGTATACCAACAATACCATTGAAGGGCCTCATGTTCCAAGTGAAAGGATGCAAGTGGGACCTTGGTGGCATCAAAAATATTATGCAGACTAAAACATTGTTCTTACTAATAGATCCATCCAGTCAAATCTACACCATTTAATCGAGGAAAATTAAGCTTTAGCCCATAAAAATTGCTAGAATAAGAAAACCCAATGTTTGAAGAGTACTATGGATGCCATCTATTATGCATGTGGTATGTTGAAAACTGAGGCTGATAATTTTTTCATCAAAATCTTTGATATGGGTCTTAAGGGTGGCAATTTCCCCCTCCATGTTTTTTGCTCTTGTTCAAATTACTACCATGACTAGAATAAGATTTTTTTTCTTTTTTTTGGAATGGGTAGGAAAACTAGAGTTAAGACATGTTTAGTAAGGGAAGTTTTTAATTTGGGAAAAAATGGAATGGGTAAAGGTACTTGTACTACTTTTTTGCATAGTGGGACTATGATTTACGAAGGTAAGGACAATTTCAAGAATGAAAATGGAAAAACTATAAAATTTATCAAAGAGGGGCAAATTAGTAGAATAAGAAGATGAACACTGTGGAAATTTTTTTAGGCAAATGGACAAAAATAGAAGCTATGTCAAAACCCAAAAAATGGGTAAATTTAGATTTACAAGAATTAGGAGTGGAATTAGGATATGGGACCTCAAGGAATAAAATATGGGGAATAGAATTTTAGGTGTCTAGATAAAATCTGAGGATCAATGGGGCTATAGATGGAGAGATATGGCAAAAAAATAAATAAATAAATATATATATATATATATATATATATATATATATATATATATATTTGGTTATTGTGTTTTGTAAGACAAGTCTGCTATGAATATGCTAAAATTGATATGACAAGTTTGTAGATCTGATATGGTAGTTTTCTAATACTCTACTAGTAATATGTTAAAACTAGTATAACAAGTTTGTTGATACTCTAATAAAAGTATGATATTTTAGTTTTATTATACTCTACTCATAATATGTTGAGACTAATAAAAATGGGTGCCAAGTTTCAATGGCTACCTAAGGGTTTAAATATATCTCTCTGGCCACCAATGTCATCTAAGCGATTACCACTCTCCAAAAAAAAAAAATCCATGGATTTATCTCTTAGTGATAACTCTTGGTTTTCCTCACAGATGGGAACTATTCAATCAGGTAGGGGACATTGCCCATTTTTCTAGTAGGTCCTCTTGATGTGCTAGCTAAATTAGGGTTCCTATGGTACTCTTCAAATTTTGTTTTAGGGATTTAACCCAAACAATTCACATAGTTATGTGGATAGGTTTTTACCCTAATCTAAAATAGATTATTGTGATACAAATAATTACTTAAATTAATTATGCAGCAAAATAGAGTTAAAACTTTATAAAAATTTACTTAAATAGATTATGTATCATAATAGAGTTAAAACTTTTTGAAGGAAAAAAAATTGGCCCTAGAAAGTTATCGGAGACCAAATGAGAGGATCTTCCTACAACAAATTAATGAAAAATCATTAAATGGTAGATTAATTTAGTAAAAATGTATGAAATAATAAATTTTTATAATTATGAAAAACATTAAAGGAATAATGTTAATCACAAGCCACTTTGAGGGGACAAACTCCTTTGAGCAATCTCAATAAAAATAATTTGTGGATGCCTCTATTATCCTCAACACTTACTTATATAGTAAGTCTAATCTAAACAACTACTACTTCCCATGAATGTGGATAAAACAAAATACTCACGGGATGACTTACAAAGAATATGCATCCATAACAACTAATATACTAAAAAAATTAAAGAGAAAGGGTCGCATAGGTTCTTAACAAGGGGTTCATTCAAAATAGATAATTTATTATTAATTTAAAATGAAAGATATCAAACTTGGTATGGGGGGACTCAGTTTGAAGAGATAAATTGTGTACTTTTATTTGTAATTCATTGATGGCATGCATCATGGTCACTTTCTCATGAGTAAAAATGATAAAAAACTTAATGGGTTCATAAAATGGACATAATTTATTATTCATTCAAAATAGGGGAACATTGGAGGAACTACAACTTGAAAATATAGATTTGTACTGTGATAAGGGACAAAATTGATAGGTCACTGATTCTATATGGTGTAGAATCATCAGGTTACCAATTATGAACTTGTGTGACTATCAATTATATACCTAAGAATTTATTATGTACTTTACTTATTTTTTAGGTAAGTGTTCACTATGATGATGAATAGGGTTTATAGCTTTAATTCACTAAATTAGTGGTTAAAATGTCTGATTTATCTTCTCTTTTAATCTTGACCTAATTTCACCATAAATTCTTAAAAGAGGAAATGATAAAGGCAAGGTAAGGTGGCTCATTTATCCTCTCAAGGATTTATAGCTACATATATTTTATGTGGAAAATTAGAGCCAATGTAGTTCCAGTGCATGTGAGAGTAATCCCAACACAAATATGAGACAAGAATTCACCTTCTCTCCTAGAAATCAAGTGAAACTACTTGAGCATTCAAGTATCCTTATTTTGGTCCAAATATGTATCTAATTAACCTTATAAAGTCTTTACGAGAAAAAATATATAATTTATAGTGTGCCTAAGACTCGATTCTTCTTTTCCATATTTTTTTCCTTAGCATGTCTTGGTAAAATTTTGACTTTAAATTGGCTTCATAGTTTGGGTTTTATTGGTATATCAGTTTGTTTGTTGTAAAAACAAGTAGGGGGATTAGTGGAACGTGTCCTCCTTTATTATATTTATACTATAAATATTTGGTCTTGTCTCTTTTCCATGTAAAACCAACCCTAAGTCTACCCTGACACAATGAAAAGTGTTTTTCATTCATGGTCCTTAGGATTGAAAAATATTTATAGTATGTGGTTTGTAGCCCCTACTAATGTAATATGTAATATCTTGTTGGATCAAAATAACATGATTTTCATGGATAGATAAGTGGGTTAGGAAATATGTTTGACAAAAGTGAAAGAATCTATTTTTTGTAGATTATCCCTTTTGGCTAAAATTAAGCAAAATTGCTTAATATTAGAGAAAAGACTGTCTTGGGCAATTGGCATCAGATAGCTCTGGCTTCAGATCTTCAAGAGAAGGATAAAAAGTGGGGTATCTTAGATGCAAGATATATATATATCCTAAGGAAGGTTTTGTGAAGACTAATTTTGATGGGGCTTCAAGAAATAATCTAGATGTGGCTAGGGTAGTTTAATCTATGACCATCATGGATATTTTATATGAGGTGGATTTATTTCTTTGCCAAAATCCCCTAACAATGAATTTGAAGATATAACCTTACTTGAAGGGATTATATTAGCAAAGGAAAATGGTTTTTAAGGAGGTGATAGTGGAAGGGGACTCCATGGTGATTATTAATGATATGCTTAAAGGAAATACTTCTAGTTAAAAACTTGACAATATAATTTATTAGGCTAGGGAATTGGAAAAAAATATCCTTCATATCCTTTCAACATTGTTTTCAATATTATAACCATGTGATATATCTTATTAATATCAATGTAGATTAAGATCCATTGACTTCTACCTTTTTAGGTAGCCAAATGACTATTTTGGTTTATCTAATATTCCTTTTATTGAGGCTAGAAGAATGACATTGCTAGGGTATTTACCCATGCCAGATGAACAATTATCTAATAAGGGGTTAGGTGTTTTTCATTTCTCTCAATCATTGGTTTTGATGGGACTTGTATACATATGTTTCAATGCAACTTAACACTCACAACTGAATAGAATCACTCATAAGTAGTTTTTTACATTGTTGATATTTAAAAATCAGGTAATCCATAGCTTTAAAAAAATGTGAAAGATGTTGTGGGAGGATCTATGGAAGAGGTTCCATTTATAGATGAGGATAGGGGAAAGGTTGAGGTAGAGGCTATGGATGTGAGTGATATAGAATCATGGGATGAGGCTACACAATGAAATTTTCTTCAATATGGAAGTCTTCCTATATGTTGGTATTAAGATCTCACAACTAGAGGGTTGGAGCTTATAGTTTTATGGATGCATAACTTTCTAGGCAACATTGAGGTAGTTTTTTTTATATTGGATGTGTTAGTTGTTGAGATTTACTGCAAGAAAAATGAATATATTATGGTAACCTAGCTTTTATATATGGTGTTAAGTCTTTCTATTTGATTGTTTTATTGATTTTTATGGTGATTTTTATCCATTTTAGAGATTTTTATGGGAAAATTTGAATCACTCTCCTTTATTTCTTAATGTGGTTGTATATTGTGGCTAACTAACTCTAGGTAGTTATTTTTTTCATTGTTCTTTCTTTGTTAGCTTCTTATAAACTCATAGTTTTTTCTTATTCTTATCTTGTATGGTTTATTTTGTTTTCAATTACTAGGTGAGAGACCCATTAACCCTTTGTTTATTGATAAAAATCAAAGACTAGATTCCTCTTGATTAGTTTGTATTCTAATGCCTCTAGGAGGATTTACATATATAGATTTCTTGATATTAATTTAGGACCCTTTTGGTGCACAAACTAATTAATAAATAGAAAAAATATCCACAATCAAGGGTCTAAATATTGAACATAGGAGTGAGGTAGAAGGCCTCATAAAACATAAAGGGACATAATTAGTAGGTCATCTATTATGTTTAAAACACAATCAATAGACTATCAATTCCATCCCAATATAATAAAAGGTAGGAGAGGAAGAGAGGAAGAACACAAGAGGTCTCTAATCATGAATAAAACAAATAAAATATAAAATAAATAAAATAAAAAACATGGGACCACATAGAGAATAAGGGGAAAGAAGATAACACACAATGAGTGCTGATAAGGACCTAATTCAAACCAATGATTCATGTACACATAACAACACTAAAATATTCCAATAATAAGCCTTGAACCAAACTTAGGTGTCTATAGATTTATTATTTTACTATCTCTTTAGGTAATACCTCATATGGAACTTGTATATGTTGACTCATAAGGATTTCCTTGAATAATAATCACTTTGTTGTCATGCATAAACTTTAAACATTGATATAATGTGGATGGGATCACTTTTATTTGATTAAACCATGGGCATCCAAGTAATACATCATATGTCTCATTATTTGGCCATACATGAATCACACTAAAATGGTCTTATGACTAATAATGATAACTAATGTGATATCCCCAAGTTGTGTTAGAGTAAAACCATTACATTTTTTAATAATAGTCGTTACACCATATAAATCCTTATAAGTGTACCCATGATTAGTAAGAAGTTACATTGTATACATGTTTAAGTTTGAACCATTATCAACCATAATTATTTTTATTAACCTTGAATGTGTATATATGAAATCCCATATGAATAATGGAACATTATTAAAATTATCCCATAAGATCTCTTGGTCATAAAATGTGATTGGTGGAAGCTCCTTACATGGTTCTACAACCACAGTTGTGAAAACATCTAGAGGATGAGGATTAGAAATTGATAGAAACTATTTTTGAGCTATCATATAGCATTTTCTTACTTTTTATTCTTTGAAGTATCATGATTTGAAAGGGGTTTGGTAAATAATTTCAAATGTTTATATGGTTGAGAAATTTATTTGATTAGGATACTATTGTGTCCTTCCACTTGTATTTGATTTTTATCAATCAAATATTTAATATTATGCTTTAATGATGCATATCCATTTTTTGTATGACAAAAAGCTCTATGATAATCATAAGATACAATAATATCATAATTATTAGGTAAACGTCGAGATGAGTTAAAATCCAAAAGTGTAGGTACAAATGTCATATTGTATTTGAGCAATCATTTAAACACATGATGAGGACTCTCAACTAAGTTACCATGTAAATTGTCTTCACTCTTTAGTGGAAGAACAAGCATATCAAGTGGTCGAGTTACTATATTGACTACATTCTTGGTCTCATTATTATATTCAAAAGTAGTATTGTTAGTCTTATTTTTGAATGTCATTTTACTTTGACATTTAGTTCCACTATAGGTAGGGGTAGTAGTCACATATTTAATCATGCTGGACTCTAAAATCTTGATCTCATAGTTCCTAATCATATCATAATTTATCAAAAAATTAATATGAGTTGAAAATCAATTTCTTTTTTGTAGGTTGAAGCAAATTTTGAGAGAATATAGTTAGTAATTCTATATCAATTATTTTATTTTCTAATTATAGTGTAAATATGGGTTATTGAAAGGACCCAAATCCTTTTATAATTGAGATAAAACATATAAAGTAACATCTCATATGAAAACCACAAAAACTCAACTTATGGGAAAAAAATCCAAAACTCTCAAAAGGCTAGAAGCTGTTAGCAAACCAATAACACAACAAAAATAAAAGCAATAATGATTACTAATGAGACTAAGAAAGGTCTTTTAGAGTTTCAACAACTTCTCATTCCTCTTTCAAAAATTTCAAATATTTTTTAACAAATTCCACTTCAATATTCTCAATGTTAATTACTTTGATCATCATGTGTCTTCTAGTTCTTTTGAGGATTGGATTGAAGAGAGGTCTCATTTCTCTTCCTCGTACCTTCCTAAAGATTTAAAATGTTGGTAGCACAATTTTTAATGGTGGTCCTACCAATGGAAACACCTTCTTTAGATATTCCTTTACTAAATTTTGATATCTATTCAACTATTTAGTTATATCCTTTAACTTAGAGAAATTTTCCTTTTGTTCATAAATGTTAGCAGAGGTTCCTGGGAAACCAATCCGAACATGCTAATGTGTGTTTCCATGTGAAGTAGGATACAATTTCATAACATGGACAAAATTTTATAGCATCTCAAGTATTTATTCATTTCAAAATTATATTTTTATCTAGATAAATATATACTAAGAATTATATAGAATGATTATTATTCTTATTATATAATTAAACATATTTAGGCATAACAAAGTATACACTGTACATAGATTTAGTAAAAAAGACATTTATAAAAACATCATTTAATATCTATATCAATATCTATATTTTATAGCTCTTTTCCTTTACATTTGATCACTATATATAGAACTTACAAATCTATGATGCTTCATTGCATTCTATTTTGAGTCTTTTTGTATTCTATATTCCTTTGGAATACATACATAGGTTTAATACATAAAAAATGATATGCATTATACAAGTTATTATACATTGCCTACTTGTCATGCATCTACACTTTGTAAATTTTTACAAACCTATTATAAT
>JARHVA010001606.1:2430000-2437500 GCA_037957365.1 Torreya grandis | reverse complement strand
TGCCTCATGTTACATAACATTTGCAAATTGGTCATCTAAAGATTATGAATACCACATTTATGTTCATAATATTCCTTAGTTAATTTATCTCCTTCCTTTGTGTGAGGGGTAAAACTTTTATATTTGGAGGGAGATATGTTAAGTTCCTTTGAATGAGTAATTATGAAGAAAGAATATCTATGCACATCATTAAATAAATGGGTAAATGACTCATATTGTTTATGCAATGATCTTTTATTTAATGGGGAAAGAAGACTTATACTAAAGATAAATTGTAATTCCAAATTTTAGGGTTTAAATTTTAGCTCATATGATGTAATTTTGAATTATATAGTATAATCTTGAAGGGATTCATCATCACATTATTTTAAATTGTGTAAATTTTCTAATGTAAGTTTTAACCCATTGTGGATATTGAAATCCATGAAGGATACATCTTCTAATTTTAAAAAAGTGGTTAAGGAACCCATTAGTAAACTATAGAACCAATTATGATCCTCATCCAAAATGCTCATATGGAAATAATTTAGTAAAAGTTTGTCATTTTTTTCCCATTGACCAAAAGAATATACATAACATATCATGTGCTCAAATGGATCTTTATGTGTTTTAAAGAGAGGTAAATTATACATTTCACAAGTGGTTGACTAATGTATCTCAATAGGTTGACTAATGTAACCTTGTGGATAAGGATATTAAAGTGTACATTTCATAAGAGGTTGACTATTGAATGAGGTTACATGTGAATTATTATTATGGAAAGCCATTTGCATTTGAAGTATAGAACCTTTTAATTTAAGATCCATAATAGTGATCATTATAGGCATAAGATATTACATGGTAATATTAGTGTTTATTAAGGTGTTATCATTAGTTCCAACCCACCACATTTTTTTAATCTAGGTATATAGGTACCATCATCCTCATATATAACAAGTACAAGTTCACAATCACTAAATTTAGGGTAATTTGGTAGTGGTATGGGATTTTTGAAATTTGGTACTTTTGGTATATCATTTAAATAACTTGGAGCATTGGAATAATTTGTTTCATTTACTTTTGATATAACAATTTGAGTTTGAAAAATATTTGGTAAATGTATAGAGTTTGTTTCTAATGAAGCTATGAGGGAACCATCACCTTTGTTAAGTGGGATATTGTTTTGGATTGTATGAATTACTGGGGTGTGAATCAATTTACTTGAAGGCATGTCCCCCTTAAGTTATTTGTAAACCATTCATTATTTATTTATGTCTTTGTTTGAATTTTTTATGATTAAATAAATGAACCTCTTGGTCATATGTACCCACTTTTGTGGTAAAAGGTTCATGGAGGGTATGCTTAGATGAATTTATTTGTTTATGCCTCATGGATTTTTATAAAAATCTAAATCCTTTCTTATATATATATATAATTTTTAGGAACAATAAGTTGAGATATACCTTTCTCATGTTTACCCAACCCTTGGCCTTTGTATCCATAATTTTGAAAATATCAAAGACCAAATTGTATGATGATGGTGTATAAAATAGGGTTAAATTCTCTTTATCTTCCTTAATATGGCTCAACTCATCTCTTGAAATGATGGGAACATGAACATGATTAAAGGGATAATAACTAAAACCATTCAAGGCTTTGATATTAGATGTTTTAACAGTTGGAAGGATATAAGAGTAATCAAATTTTAACCCTTTTTTGATAAAAAAGTTGGAGAGTTTCATAATCATAGTCATCAAATCAATCAATATCATCTATGATAAGAGATATGAATTAAACAAATATTATGACAAAGTAGGTAACAAACATCCTCTATGGTATGTTTAGGCAAAAATTATGTTCACAAATTGGGTTCACCAAATGTTTAACCCTAAAATGGTCAGTCTAATGAATTGGTGTTAGCCTTAGAATACCTTTAAAGGGGTATATAGATATAACAATGCACAAGGGTGATAATCAGATCTATAACATGTCAATTAAGTACTAAACTTAGATATAACATATGTTAAATTTATAAAATTAATAATAGGCTAAATATAGAAAGTAAAACTAAGTTATGTATAAAATGACAAATAAATATTATACTTAGTTGGTTTTACTGCTAACATAGTTATGGATCTAGAATATGTAGAAAGTAGCCTAAAAGATTATTCTAAAATAGTCACTCGATTCTAAAAATTTGACCTTTATAACCTCAAATAGTTACATCAACATTATTGTCTAGGTTTGACACAAGTATCCTATATAGAATACCTACTAGAAAAGAATGCAACCAATTGAATGTTTATGGATTTGTCTTCACCTTCACTTTGGTACATATAGATCTAGGTCTTGGATTGTCACTCATCATGAAATGCCAAAACCCTAGTTCTTCATCTTCATGGTGACCTTGGGGTAAAATGGGTTAGTGGGCATACGATGTCAAACTAACCCAAAATACCCCTCTATCAATGGGCATTTCCTACAAAGCTAATATTCTAAAGAGGGCCTCAAACTGATGTAGTTCTCCCTATGTGTTGGCTTGTGTGTGAATCATGAAATATTTGGAAAGTTAGTACAAAATTACCTAGCTTCTAACTTGGTAAATTAAGCTCTTAGGCTACTCTTTTAGTAATTCAGACCTATAGATTTACTATCCCTATGAATTATATATAAATAGGAGACAATAGGGAAGTTTTTCTCAATTAAATGCTTGATATAGTTCTTTTGATATATTACCTTTGTATCTTTGGTATTTTATAGGTATTTCTTAGGTGAGGAATGAATGAGGGTTAATCATGTATTTATATCAATCCATTTGGAAAAGTGACTCATATTAAATCACTTTAGCTGACCACTAGGATACATTTCATTTTCAAAATATATGACTTTATGGAACTAAACACTTGCATTGGGTTAGGACACTAGGTCAATGTAGGTGTTTGTCTTGTACATTAGTGTCTAGGGAGTAAAAAAGTAATTACATGATCATAACTTGTAGAGGTGGAAAGTAAGTACATTTTAAGCATTTTAGACAAGATATAAGGCCTAGGTCATCAACACAAGATTGCTCAAACTAACAGACAAGCCAAAGATCACAAGATAAAATATATGTGAAACTTGTGGAAGCAAGAAAGGTTTAAGACTGAGAGGAACAACCAAGGTCTAATTTTGTGAAGTGTACAAGACTAAGGTGTTATATAATCCATAAATATCATCTAAAATTACCTAGAGATAAGGTGGAAGCATATATTGTGTTGTTAGAACTAGAGGACATTACAAAGGTGGTGTTGTTAGAGTCAATGAAGTCACACCTGTATAATATATTGTCAAAGGTGTGTGTTGCAATTGGATGTTTTGTTGCATGAATTTGTAAACTTTTCTTTGTTGGAGATATTGTTGGAGTTGGTTTGGTAGGATGAATTAGGGCTACTTGATGATTTATATGATAGAATTATCCATATGGGATAAGTATTTGAACATATTCCAATTGATGAAAGCTTCGTACATGACACTAATCATAGTATGTAAGGGAATTTTATGAAATATGTTGTTTTGAATGTTATCATCCTTTACTATTGTGAGGGTGGTCCTAATATTTAACACCTTCTACAGAATTTCTTATGTCAGTTATTTTAGTCTATCTGTGTGACTCTACCTATGAATTCCAATGAATGAATATCACATCTCATTTTTCTGAGTCTAAAACTTATCCATCACATTATATTTTGAAGTAAGAGATTCATTTAATGTGGAATCTAGTTTCTCAACTATAGTTGATTGGTTCCCCATTACCAATTTGGCTTTGAGGACCTTGGTGAACTTTAGGTTGGCTTTGATCAAAATGTTGGTCAGATACTATTTGTAATTAAGCATGATTTTATCCATGTGTTGAGCTTGGATAATATCAGTGTCTAAGACTTTCTCATATTCCTTGAGGAACTAAAAAATAACCTATATTTCTACCTTCAAGATTTGACCTTACATTCAAAGTTATTGTAGATTATATGCAATGAGCAAAATTTTTGTAAGTCAAGACAAAATGTTTGTGAATTTCTTATTTTTAGACATGAATTGGTATTCTAATACTTTAAAAACCAATGTAGGACATGCATCGTAAATTATCTATTTGGCCTCTTTGAGCTAGAGGCGCAGTTCTATATTTTCCTACTTAAGTTAAGTTGCATCTCATTACAATGTAGATGAATTTTGTGAAATCAATTACTAGAATGCCATAATTCCCTTAATTTACTTTGTTAGGGATAATTTGATCACATCAAGTGATTTTTATTATGATACCATGGCCAAAGTTAGTGTGGAATTAATAGTTGTTTCTAGTGTTGGTTAGTGTTGAATATCCACCATAGGGAGTCAAATGTCATCCTCCACACCAATGGTGATTGGACATCCCATATACAATGATTAGATATCAGCCTATGGTGTGAGGTTTCTTATTTTTCACCTCCTTGCATTGATATTGAGCCTTATGAAATGTCATATAGTTGTTGATCTTTGGGTGTCTACACTTATTTAGCCTCCTCTACTTGTGGTCAAACTACAACTTCAACCTTCTTCTTTTTCTCTTACTCCTCCTTGGAAGTGGCAGTTTCCTCTATTGATTCTTGAAATACCTCCTCTACCTTCTGTGTAACATCCTTGGAAGCTTTCTCCTTAGCCTTTTATTTATTTTCTTCTTCCTAATTTTGTATGACCTCTTTCTTTTTCTCTTCCCCTATCTTGTATATTGTGTCAACCTCAACCTTTTTTTATTTCACCTATTACACTTCCTTCTCTACTTTATAATTGTTCATGTTCATAGTTTTTTCTTCTTGACACTTATTATTTTACCCACTTCTTCTTTTGTATAACTTCTTCTACTTGTTTCTTTTGTTTCTCTTCTTCTTTCGTATTTTCTTATACACAATAACATCTTCTTTCTTCTTATTCTTCATATCCTCTTTCCTTGCCTTCTTTTTTGCTTCCTTCTACAATTTATCTTGTGTTTTTTAGGCATGAAAAACTTCCTATTCCATTATTATGTCCTCTTTCACATTGATTCAGAGCTAATATCATTCAACATATAATTCCTCTTACACTTTACTTATAAACTTTTCAATCTTCTTTGGCAACACTACACCTAATTGTCCAAATGAACCAAATCATAATTCCTTTATTATCAAGATTTTAAAAACACCTAAAACATATAAACTCTTTCATAAAATTCATATTAATCCACTTTTGTCATTCATCACTAACAAGATCTCTTAATGCCTTGTTTCACTATGTTCTTATGACAACATGCCTCCATAATCTCTTCGATTGAATTTATTAACTTATAGTCTATGAATATTAAAACGTGATTATTAAAACTCATTTAATAATATCCCTTCATTATTTACCTTCTGCAATGCATTAAAACAACTCTACACCATTTTGCATACACATACATAGTTGTACTAGCCCTATTCTCTTGCATTTATGTCTTGTACAGGCTTGTCCCTATTCATTTTTAAATACCAAAAACATATAAAAATACCCTCTATTGAATTTCAATTTTCAATGAAGTTTTTGATCCTAACTCATCCATTTGATCTATTTTCAAATCCAATTTAGGCTTTTATTTACCCCTATTAGTTCTCCTAGGGTTCCTTTTACACGTAGTCCTTGAAAGATCATACCCTCCTATCTATACACTACTACAACGATGATAATATGTTATAAAACTTAAAATAGGCTATTTTTATGAATTTTTGGGCAATTTGGATGGTTATAAATCAAGATATGACCTAAACCCTAGATTAGGGCTTCTAGAGGTCTAAGACCACCTGTGAACACTATAAATTCCATTGAAAAGGTTTCAAAGGGTTTCAAAGAACCAAACCACATTTTATAGGTCTATCCATGTTTGGGGAAACCTTTCCATCTAATATCATCCATTTTTCAATCTTCCATACACATTAACTAGATTATATTATCTTTGATTGTGTACATTGTGAAACTCTTTATAGGTCTATACTCTATCTAGTTAAATAATACACCATGAAAAGAAACAAAGTGTTAAAAGAAACATCAAAAATAGTTTCAAAACTCATATTAATTCATATTTCACTTGAATATATTTTAAAATTTCCTTATTTTCCTCAAAACTAATACTTAGTCACAACTTATAAGCTCTACTATAGAAAATAGAATCTGTTCATTCTATAACCTTAACAACAATGAATAATTTTCACTTCTCATAGAGAAAATGATTTAAAATTGGAATCAAACCATTATTAGACACGTTTATAAATGATTTTAAACACTACTTCTTACAACTCATGGTCTTATGGCATTTTAAACAACATTACAATCATGTAACTTCTTCATAGAAAATAGGGGTTTGTTGATTAGATTTTGCAGTTCACAATGCTTAAACTCAATATAGAGATGATTTGAAAACTTAAAGATAATAATAAAAACATAAAATTATTCATTATTTCTTTATCAATTCCTTTATAATGTCTTATGCCTACTCACAGTTCATAAACTCAATAAAATAAAAGAATGCAAGGTAAGTGAATTCCTGAATAGATACTCTTGTTCTCAATTTGGGGGTAAAAACCTTATCATGTAAATAACATCACATATTCATTGGACACAACAATTACATCATTACTATATTCAATTGAATCTTTAGTTTAATATCAAAAAAGACATATACAGTCCATTATCCATCATGGTTTTGGTAGACCTTCCTTCTTAGCTCAGCCTTATCTGCCCCTATTTTTTTCACCTAATGTCCTTCCTATGTACTTATACACACTATATATCCTTTATATATTTAAATAGAAACTAAATACATGCTCCATAACCATTTCTTGAAACAATAAATTTCAAACTATCATAATACCCATGTAGGGTGGTGAACCAAGATTGCCATATCATACTATCAACATGACATATGATTAAAAATCACTATATAACCTTTATAAAGAACTTATAGGTCTATTTAAAACATTATTTCACCATTACATATCTTAATAATTCATTTTTACCACCTATAACACTCACAATCCCTCTTATAAGATTTGAAAATGTAAATTATGGAAAAGGCAATAAAACCTCTAAAAGACTCAAATTCAAATTTGCACACACCTACAAGAATCTAAAACATATTATTGAGAAACTCTTAGGCATTTTTAATATTCCCCTGCATCATACTCCCAAGGGGAGAAAAGACCTAACCGCCCAAACTCTTATTCATTCAAGTTTTCATACAAATGGGTGTGTTCTTTGTTGCCACACCTATGCCTCCGCTTCTCCCATGTGGTCATTTGTTCTTACTTATACTAATACTCATAATAATACTTGTACCTAAAATAATTCTTATTTATTTTCTTTCTCTCATTATTTTCTTCAATCTTCATGGCACTGATTATGAATTATCATTCCCTTGCTATTTCTTCCTCTAGCATTGTTATTTCTATCTCTTCATCTTCATACCTAATTCACTTCACACTCTCTTCCTCTATTGACCATTAT